>JACJUY010001202.1:69429-100613 GCA_014220935.1 Platorchestia sp. MABIK | reverse complement strand
ATAGTGTTTTAGAATGTGATAATAAATGTGAGCATTGACTTGCTTCAAAATAACTCCAAAACATTCAACTGAACATTTTTAATCAATCTTTCTGATTCTCATTTTTGACACCAATCTTCGTTGAATTGCAATTCTGTCACGTTATATTGATAATTTCCCGCTTCGCACCACCCTCTTGTATCCAGTTTTGGCTCTTGAGTGCAATTTTAGGATGCAAATTTGAATTTTTCCCATTTAATGATGCATTCATTTCTTTACATCCTAAAAATACTAGAATTGAGAATAAAATTCGTTTGTTAATATATCATGAGGTAAACACATCTTCAATCGAAATTTTTAACATAAACTTTTTTCACTCCTGAACGTAAGAAAAATGACATATTCCATTTACACAAATCTACAGAGTACACAAAAATACTTCAAGAAAATTTACGTTCACGTTAGTGACTTATTCAGTTCGGATAGCGCACTAAAATGCAAAAAACTGATTGAATACGTGAGGAAATTTTTTCAAAGAAATCACTGCAATAAATTATAACAAATAAATTTCGCTGCAAAAGATCTAAGAGACAACGCCGGACGCATTATTTATAAAAGTATTTTTTTCTGAGCATAATTATTGTGTTGAAGATGTTAGGCCATATTTGAACCGATACTATGAACATGAGCTCATGGCTGCAAAATTTTGAAAGTTGTTCCCTCTCACCGACTTAACTATAAATTTGTCTTGTTAGCTTGTATTCACTTTATTATGACAACAAATCTCACGGTACGGTTCAGTAGAGCTTTTTCCACAGCGTCTCTCAGCTATGCAGTATTGCAGGTGTGCAAAGCCTCCATTTTGTGAACGTGCTGAGAAGTTCGTTAACCCCGAAGCGTTCAACAGCAGATTGTATAGAAATCGATATCATTTAGTCTACCACCATTCTCCAACTTTATCATTATATGTTCTTCCAAATTGATGTTATTGAGTCAATTATCTGAAATCGAAATATAGAGAAAGTGAAGAAAGAGGGTCTTTAATAGCTTTTCGCTTTGTGGATATGAGCACTGGATCGGATTTTCCTTAAAGGTGTTGAGATGTCTAATGTCGTAAACTAGCCAGTTGTTGAACTCCACAATATAGTTCCCGGTAAGTTCCAACATAATGGAAACGGCAAGAGCTTACTTCAAGAAAAGTAGTACGAATTTAGTGTATTCAAAACAGTTCATTTTAAGAATTTCAACACGTCACTCATTTGTGTATTGAAACATAGTAGTACCATAGGATTCACACGGCTTATCAAGGTTCAAATCAAATTTTGAAGTAAAACCATGCTTCGTTTCTAAAGCCCTGAATTGATTGCTTCAAAACATGTTATGACGCTTTCTTTTGAGTTTGGTATTTATGAAGATCATGAAAAACCGTAAGCGTACTACGAAACTATAGGAATAATTCGAATAAAAAAATGTAATGCAAATAGCTTGAGTAAATTATATCTTTCATCGATGCGCCAAACTTATGCAGTTTTAGAGCCAACCTTCTACAGAAACGAAGAAATAAGTGATGAGGTTCCAAATTTAAAGAGAAACAAGATGAACATAATTTATTGTAAGTTATTCAACAAAAAACAAAAATAATTTAGAGACTACAATCAAGAAAGAAAATCACTCTGAATGGGATCAGTAACTTCCAAAAATTAGTAGGAGTAAACAATGACAGAACGATCAAGAAAAAGGAAACAAAGAAGAACCCACAATGCACGATGTGAAGTAATACAATATATACGACCCCGATAACGCTCTTTTCAAATAATAACAATTGACATAAGTAATATTCTCCTTTATTGGTTTATTTTAAACTATTCTTCGATGATCTTCGCTACTTTTAATCAAGTTGTTACGAAAATTCAATCCAATATTTTAAATGAAAATGAATTTTCACCGAAACGGAGACTTATTTCATCATCGGCAAAATCACCACTCTTATTAATGATGTTTTCTGTTCCAATGAGCTAGTGAAACCTCCTTCGTAGAATTTATTTTGTTTGCTTTGTTTCGGTTAAAAAAAGTTTCACTTTAACCTTTTCTCTGGATTGAGCCATCGTTTCGACTTATGATCCTGTGAGCTTTTAAAGAGATGGTAATCCGTGTGAGCGGGATCGAGAGTGAGCGGGATCGGGAGAACATGGTGTATGATTCAAAACTTAGCAACACAATTTCTATATGAGATTCTTAGTTGCTTTTAAAATGTGGGGTGTGGCATTGCCATGATGCATGATCACTTCTTTTTTGATAATCGATGGTCATTTTTCCTGCACAACAGTTTTCAAACAGCTAAGCTGTTGGCAGTACTCTGCATAAAAACTGGTTGATTGCCACCTGGCAGCTCAAAATGAACAATTCCCTTCACGTTCAACAACAAAAGAGAAGAATTTATTCAAATACAGATAAAAATAGGGACGTGGAATAGGCTTTGAACTACGGCTGGGCCGCTGTCTTTTACGGTTAACGGGGTTGTTTTACTTATGGACAAACTTTTTCCCTATTGGGCAGATTTATCTGAGAATTGCACCTTATATGTAAATTAGGATTTTTGAACGTTTTTGATCGTACACCATTTCGATTTTTTGCATAGAAACGAATTATCCTGAAAAGAAAGATTATTGAGGGTACTTTTCAAAACAATTTTTAAGCCAAACCAACTGATTTTAAAAGTTACTTTCAGTGTCATCCTTCTCAGAAAACAATATTCTACGATTGTTATGGACTAAATATTCAAATTTGTTGTTGATGACATATATGGAATTTAAAAAAAATAATTTTTTACGGTAAAAAAAAAATAAAAAAACCTAAATTGAAAATGAAATTGATAGCAGTTGTAGTTAATCTGATAACGAATCAAATGACCCCTAAAATAAGTCGCTATGTCACTAACCATGAGGCCAAATTATCTTCGACATATGTTAGCTTGAATTTTACAGAAGAGCCAATTGAATGAAAATATCGGCCTATAGCATATACTTCCGTTTTTCAATGACCTAAGTACAAGATGTTGATGCAGCATTTGAAAAAAAGTCAATTACCGATAGAGTGCGCTTTAAACCAAGTCGCTACGAGAATAAACATCTAAGATATTCTAAATAGAAGTTGGAAATTTTTTAGTTTTTGGCACATCTATGAAAGTGAAAGATTGGGGTTATTTCACTTACGGACGAACCCTTTCCCTATTGGACAGATTTATTGAAAAATTGCGCCACGTATGAATGTTAGGATTTTCGAATGTTTGTGCCCATACACATTTTTACAAATTTTGCATAGAAATCGAATTATTCTGAAAAGAAAGATTTTAGGGGACGCTTTTCAAGTCAATTTTCAAGCCAAACCAATTTATTTTAACAGTTATTTTTAGTGTCATCGCAGTCACAAATCAATATTCTACGATTATTATGGAGTAAAAATTCAAATTTATTAGTGATATTTCAGGAATTTTATTATGATAAACGATAAATCAAATTTTTACTGTAAAATTTTCTTGAAAAATACATACCTTAATTGAAAATTTTCTCAAAAGAAGTTGTACGAAATCAAATTTCAAATCAAATGAGCCCTAAGCCAAGTAGCTACGTCAATAAACATAAGCCAAAAGTTATCTAGAAATATGAAAACTTGCATTTTACACTAGAGCTAATTGAATGAAAATATCGACCTACAGCGAATAGTAACGTTTTCAAAGACATACAATAAGTATGAAATGTTGATGCAGCAATTGATAGAACAGTCAATTACCAATGTGAAGAGTGCGCTTCGAAAGTCGCTACGTCAATAAACGTCAAAGGTGTCAACTGCAGAAGGGAATAAATCACACTGCTAGAAATAATTTATGGGAAAAGTTATGACGACATGGATGTGGAAAGTCGCAAGAGCGACGGCCCTCACGGGACACGCCGCACCGCAGCGTAAGAATTCCTCCTCTGACCGGCCCTGAGGCGAGTTCGGACCGGACTGGTCAAGCACCAGTGCTTGACCACCCTCGTATTCCAGTCCGACTTTGTCACGACATTTTGCTAAAAGTGGAAGACCAGGAAAACTATCAATTGCGAAATAAGAAAAGAACACGTTAAAAACGGGAACAAACTATCAATAATTTGGAAAGCCAGGAAACGAACTATCAATTGGGAAATAAAAAAAGTTAACTAACTATTGGCCAATAAAGAAAGTGAACTATCATTTGGCAAATTGAAAAAGTAAACTATCAATTGGGAAATAAAGAAAGTAAACTATCAGTGGGCTTATAAAGAAAGTAAACTATCAGTTATTTCTCACAGATGAAAAGACCGACTCCACTAATTTGTATTGAGGTCTCAAGAAGCGAGCAAAGTGACAGGCGGAACGGTTAGGACAAAGTAAGGGGACTACTGACCCACCTCGGCCCTGCGTCGGCCAATGCGCTGGTGCGATGATCCCGCTAGAGAGTACGTGTTCTCCAGGTGCTCGTCGATTTCTTCCCTCAAGTAAGGTGATTAGTGGTCACCCATCATTAGACTCGGTTGCTTAAAACCGAAGAAAAGCACATTCGTAGTGCAACAGAGAAATCCACAAGCCCGGTGAAGAGAAGTGCCGTAGTTGGATGCTGGGGTCAGACTGTCGATACGAAGCGCTGACTGAGGAGGTTGTGTTAGGAGGTTGTATTCAGAGGCTACCGACAAAAATAAGACGGCAGAAAAGGCCAGGCAGAAGTCCCCCCAAAAAATGCCCATTACACATCCCGCACAGTAAGGTACCGAGGACGATACAAATTAGCTGAAAACCATGACATTTTCATCAATTTCGACGATCGATATTTCGCAAACTATTCGGGCTAGATGCATACAATTTAAAATGAAGCACAACAAAGCTTTTGCGCATGCAAAAGCATGCGCAAAAGAAGAAGCAAACGTAGAAGAAACCGGCTTCTAAATCCCTCGCAAGCCTTACCGGCAGAACACATACCACCGAGCAGCTGCCTTGTGCCTCAACTTGTTTCACTTGACGTAACTTCGAAGCGTTCCCCTGGGCCATTCTGACCGCTCTCCCGAGGCTTCGATGAGCGTGAGCGTTTTCTGTCCGAATGCGACCTAACTTCGTGGGGGACCTTGAGGGTCTAAGTTACTTCTCCCCGCACTGCACTGCCCCGCCTACCTCTTCTCGGCACCCATGACTGCGTGGGAATCTGTGCTTGGACGAGAGTCTCAGGATCTCCTTATCGTCGTTTACGGAGCTCCCTAGTTACACTTGGCGCACGTCTACCAGTGATTTAGCTGTCATTGAGCTTTCCTAAATTTCGCTCCCATAAACTTACCTGGTGAAAGAATATACCCATGCATACTCTTTGTATAGTATTTCCGTCCACACAATCTAGCAAAGACCAAATAAAAGAAGGAACCAGGAAAATCAATTTATTCACGACTCCCGCACCTTTCAAAGCTTAGGAGAACAATTAAAAGAAACTAACTGCCTGCTCGTATCAAGAGACAGGCAACAAAGCAGCCATTAAAAACTATTAGGAAGTAAGGGGTTCTTCCATAGGATAGAATTTATTAATTGGTAGAATGCTATAAGTAATCTTTCTCAAAAGTTTAAAAAGTAAAATCTGCGAAATGCCAGAAATGTCCTTTTCCCCTTCTAGGCAACGGTCTTGATAGAGCTTGAACGGGACACGTCCACCAAAGCGGCTGTAACAGTTGTCAAGCGATAGTTCGGGTCTTGCAGCGATAACCAGAGAATAAACTGTCTTGGGCCACCAAAGCTGTCAGTAAAAAGGACACGCAGGAGGCAAACTGCCCGCCGGTTGTTATGCGGCGCGGCGGAGGTGCGGTACGTCCCCGGATAAAGCCCCCAGCGACCCGGCGCAACACCTCGTATCCGATGCGGTCGAGGAAGCGGCCACCCTCGTAGCAAAGAAAAGCGCGAGCTGGCGGCGGAGCGTTGAAGAAGCGCGGCAACCGTCAAGGCACTCACAGGTACATCGCCTCGTCTGCTAAAATAAATCAATAAATGAAGACAAAGCAAAATTAAAATAGTGCAGTTATTAAAAAATAAACGGAAATGTTCATAGCATTGAGAAAGACAAATTACCTAAACAAGGCAGCTGCAAGGGGTAAAGAAGCTCCGATGAAAGCACCAGACCACTGTTCACGCAGCTACTTTTGAATATACTGCGAGAAGAAGACAGAGTTACACGTAAGGAGGTTGACAAGAAGAATGATAATTATTATGGTCAGTAATAACAGATACAACAAAAATAATTTACAAAATCGACATTAAACTTGAGCATAACCCCACCTGAACTTCATGGTTCGTCCAGTGTAGAAATTTTATGGCAAGGAAGAGTTGTCAAGGTTAAGGCTAAAGGAATGTATTACCGGACTTTCAAGAAAACAGTAAGAGATAAGATGGAGCTCAAAATAGGGGAGTTATAGGCCCCCTGTAACAGCTAGAACTCTCATCCCAGATTTAAATAAGTAAGGTAAGGCAAGGTAAGGTAAGTTAAGTTAAGTTGGTCGCCAAGGCAACGTTTAAGTAAATGTAAGCATGAATTTAAACGAAAGCCGGCAATAGATATAATCAAACACTCACACGATAGTTGACGTTATGAAAACCTAAAGATAAAGAATTAGATAAAGAATTAGAGGAAAGATGCCAAGTTAATTAACAGACGAGACGGCGGTGACCCGTAGAGCAGGGGCCCAAGATCGCTCCTGGTGACGGCGCAAACCACGTTAAGCACACGACGGTGTAGTTTCAGTCACTACTCTCATGAGTAGATTGGTAAGACACATCGCGCAGACGTCAACACTGGCCTTCGTGGCAGCAACATTAGTACGAACTTAGATCCATGAAATTATGGTTCAAGAAGAATCTGGCTCGAAATAATCGAGTTCAAAGGTAACAGTTCAAATAAATTAAGTGAAAGGAGTCGATTCAAATAAATCGCTCGTTGTTCCAGCCCCGATCTCCGACCTTACTGCCGGGCCGCGCTGCTGGAGCAGCTATAGTACTAGAGCTGAAGCGCCTCTCGGGTAACCCTGGAGAGGTTGAGAGGGAAATCCTCACATCTTATAACTTGGATGGGCTACGACCCATACCTATTCTTAAAATTTAAATGGGCTACGACCCATCCTACTTTTACAACTCGGATGGGCTACGTCCCATACCTACTCTTACAACTTGGATGGGCTACGTCCAATACCTACTCTTGTAACTTGGATGGGCTACGACCCATACCTACTCTTGCAATTTGGATGGGCTACGACCCACACCTACTCTTGTAACTGTCGACCTACAGCCATCACGAAATGGAATAACTCCGGTAATATTATTTTTAACATATTTTTCTTTCATTTTCACCAGGACGCGACTAACCGAAGTAGGCAGAGAAGATGGTGCAAATTCATCTTTTCTCCTTAATGACCAAAAGCTGCGCCGTCAAACCGAGCTGCTGACCAGTTATGAGATGTTGCCTACCTAGCATTTGTTTCGGCACTATTGAATGTATTTCATATTCTCCTGTGTTGCGAATGAATTCTCCCGGCCGTTAAGTTTTGTTTTCCCCACTTCACGTGGTTTTTCGTGAATGTCATTTCAGTAAAATGTTCTTAAATGTGTTCCTTTAGTGATTCTTTGGAACAGAATTTTTAATTTCTGTGAGTGCATTTAAGGGGATCTACTACCCTGTACTTCACTTAATGAACCAAATTTTACAAACTTCTTTTTCCCCATTTCTATTGCAACTAGGTTAACGAAAATGCATACTTATTTGTAAAATTGAATTTGAAACACATTTGCTTTTTGAAAAATTTTAAATTCTCTTGACAAAAAAAAAACTTCGCATGATTAAAAGAAAAATGAATATTCTAGCGCAAAACATTTCTCACTCTACAATTTTCAACGTAGAAGCGTAATTTTGTTTTCATTTGACGCGGCAGGACTGTAGAAACACCGTAACGAAGGATGTTTTTGAATTTCACATTAAAAAAAGTTATTGTTACACATGTCCAACATTAAAAAATTTGAAATAAATTTTTCAGTTGTTTCTCGATAAAAATATTATTTACACTTAGAATTTTGCTACGGTACGCTGTTTCCATCGTTAAACAGCATCGAATGAAACTAAAATCACGCTTTTACGTTCAAAACTGTAAAAGAAGTGTGGTTTGACGCAAAAAAAAAATTAAATTTTCAAACATGTGTTAGACCAATAACTTTTTTTCTATTGCGAAATTGAAATTTTTACGTATGCATATGTGTTTGGAATTCAATTTTACATATCTGTGTGCATTTTTGTTCTCCTAGGTGCAATGGAATGTGGCAATCTGAGGTTAGAAAAAGTAATCTAGGATTTTTCTGGGGAGACATTTTTCGGACATATGTAACAATAAATGTTTTTCAAATACGAAATTCAAAAATATCCTAAATGACGGTGTTCCTACAGTCCTTCCCCGTCGAATGAGACCAAAATCACCCTTCTACGTTGAAAATTGTAGGGTGAGAAATGTTTTGTGCGAAATTTTTTTTTTCCAATTTTTTTTGGCGAAAATCGAAAATTTTTATAGGAGCAAACGTGTTCAGAATTCAATTTCACAAATCTGTATGTATTTTTGTTCCCCTAGGTGCAATAGAAATATGTACAGCGAGATTTGAAAAGTGAGGTAAGTGTAGGGTAGTAGATCCACTGCATTTAATTAACTCGATATCGACCCATATAGGTAATAAGATTGATTTGAAGACGTGTTTCACGAATGGCATTGTGCTCGCAAATGGTTAGTTTTCGTGATATAGCACAAATAATGTTCAGGTCTGAATAGCATTAATGGTTCGAAATGACCCTGCCAGTGTGTGGCGGATACGGAACATGTGCAGTCAATTTGACGGGAAAAACCTATCATTGTCGGAATGTATAAGTCAAGTTATTTTAGGTTTACTTAGGTTAGTTTATTAAACTAATCTAACATTACCTAATCTAACATCAACTATCGTTATGTCAATCCCGTATTTCAGCTCATGTACTTGTCCGATTGTTCAATTTTATATACGACGTTCCTATTACTTCAAAGTAAAATACTTTGAAAGCTAGGCATTTGCGAGCACAATGCCATTTATGTAAAATATCTTAAAATGCTTCCAATTACCTAAATTTTGTAATGAAATTATAAAAGTCGTTGACAACATTCAATTCAATATTGCCTCATAACGCAAGAACCGCATCGAAACTGCCGTTAATGCTATTCCTACCTGAACGTTATTTTTGCTATATCTCGAAAACTAAGTACCTGCGAGCACAATGACATTCGTATAGAACGTCTTAAAATGTCTCCAATTACCTAAAATTTGCAATTAATTAATAAAAATCGTTGACAACATTAAAGTCAATATTGACCCGGCCTTTTTTCTGTCAATATCGGGTTTAATGCGCTCACGGAAAATAAAAATTCCGTTCCCAAGAATCACTAGAGAAGAATATTTAAAACCATTTTTCATAAATGACATTCTGCTCGCTGATGCGTTATTTGCGAGTTATTCAACTTTAAAGTTATAGGAACGGCGCTCCTGAAATTTGTTTCCCGCGCAAAAGGAGAGGGTGTTTCAACAATGACGCAAGTGCTCGGAGCCGAATAAAGTTATTGTTTTTGCAATATATAACGTAAATAATGATTTGCCGACCCCGCGGAGACACTTTTGCGATATTTTAGTTAAGAACACAATAAAAATTAGCGCGACTTCAATAGTGAATCACTTTATTCCAGTTTCAAAATGGCGGCGAACGTAGCGAAACCGGTTTCGCTAATATTTAATGTAAAATACAGCGCATACGAGAAATAGTACATTACCTTATTTAAAAATGTTTAACATGAATGACATTCTGCTCGCTGATGCGTTATTTTCGAGTTATTTAACTTTGAAGTTATAGGAACTGCGCTCATGAAATGGATTTTCCCGCGCTAAAGGAGATGTTGTTCTAACAATGCCGGAGCGGGGGAAAAGTTTTGTTTATGCAATTTATGGCGTAATTTAATATATGCTAATCCCGCGGAGCCTGCAGAGCCTGAGCCCACTTCTAGGTGTTTTAGTTAATAACACAATAAAGGTTATCACCCAAAAATATTAGCGGGACTGGAATTATGAAGACTTAAATCGATATGAACTCGACATGTTTCAGTATGGAGGCGACCTTAGAGCATTAGCGAAACCGTAGGAGTGAATACCGTAGATTTAGTATCAGAATATTTTTAAAACATAATACTTTTGAGTGGTAACCTTTATTGTTTTATTAACTAAAACATCGTAGAAGTGGGTTCAGGCTCCGCGGGATCGGTAAATAATCAATTACGAAGTACCCAAACGTACTCTAACAGCTCCCGCTCAACCGTAAACTCACTGGAACTGCTGTGGAAAACGAAAATTTCAAAGTTGAATAACTCAAAAATAACGCATCAGCGAGCAGAACGTCAATCATGTAAAACCTTTTTAAATGTGTTCCTTTGGTGATTCTTCGGAACGGAATTTATAATTTCCGTGAGCGCATTGAACCCGATATTGACCGTTTTTTCTGGTATCAGTACATCACTAGTTTTTAATTTGTTAGTAAGAAATTTAAACTTTAGAAACCTTTGACGAGCTACGTCATAATAGCAAGGGATAATGTTGAAAGAAGAAATGGTCAATTTTACTTCAATGCGTTGACGGAAATTAAGATTTCTGTTTCATAGAATCTCTGAAGAAAAATATTTATGAACGTTTTACATGAATGGCATTTTGCTCGCTGATGCGTAATTTTTGAGTTATTAACCTTTGAAATTAAGAGAACTTTGTATATAAGAGTGGAGAAACGGACACGTAAATTTGATGTAATACGGTATTGACGCGATAATAGGTTAGATTAGGTTAGGTAACGTTAGATTAGTTGAATAAATTAACCTGATATATCTTAGCCTTGGCTATACCGACATTGATAGTTTACCGCCAAAATACTGCGCGTGTTCCAACAACGCAGGTACGACGCGCCCCGCTACTTAATGTTATTCTTACCTGAATATAATTCATGTTATACCCGGAAAATTTTGCATCAGCGAGCAAAATGTCATTCGTGTAAAGCGTTCTTAAATGTTTTCCATTAGTGATTCTTTGGAACAGAATTCTTGATTTCCGTGAATGCATTAAAGTAAATATTGAGCGAAAAAAATCCATTATCACCTGATGAACATTAAGATTATTGATGGATTAGGGTTGAATTATATTTTAAATTGAGAAGCGTGATCTTAGGCAGATGTCACGTGTTCCTGCGAGTGGTTGTGAATAACACGAACGGACACTCAAGCGCCTTTTTTCTGTGAAGATGAAATAGGTTGTGACAATAATAATGCTAATTCAATTATTTTTCTGCCCAAGATTAAATATTACTTATTATTATCTCTCATGAAAAAATAAATTTATGCTGTTAATGTGTGGTATTAAGATTGTTTTCCGAAATTTTGCATTACTGGTCTCTTGAAAGTATTTAGCAATAATGAAGTATCGGCTAAGATCCTTCATTTTTTGGACGCCGAGACCGATACTCGAGAAAAAGGCTGATACTGCCGATTCCGGTACCGACACTCTCGGTAGATCCCTATTTTTTTAACATGAAGATCCAATCACAGCTTACGATTTAATAGCATTTAATAAAAAAAAATTCTTCTACATAATTATTCAGTAATTATTGTATGGCAGGATTTTAAAAATATTTTGACTTTTCAATCCGAATTTCAAATGAAAAAACAGAAAACCATTGACATTTTTATGCAACAGCTAAAAAAAACGACGGTTGACTGCATTGGCTACTGTGTCTGAAGCTTCGTTAGAAAATGACGCTGAAACGCAAATTGAGTCGTTTTCTTCAAACATTTCGCATGTAGTTGAGTTTGGACCCGGGATTTCTGGCGAAGATGGCGATTCTTCAAAAGAAACAAGAGATGGAAGTGACGTAGAATGCTACTCTTGAGAAGCAGTATTTCAAGAGCATGAACGGAACGAGGATTCTGATAATAACCTTGAATTATCCGTAGAAACAAAAACTGAATCGGCTGTTTCGAATTCAATTTTAGATGCTCCGAATGTTCCTTAGCTTTCTGTCACAGGCCCCCTGAAACACATTAACATTTTTTTTTCAAGTGCAGTTGTTACAGCAGCCATTTTTATGAAAACGCATAGTGAAATTGAATACATAGAAATGTATTGTGATCAGTACGCACATTTTAGTAAGTAGAAAATTAATTTCACAGTTTATTTAGAGCAGATCAAATGCGACAGTTAGCGTGTTAGATTAGACGCTCAGGTGTTCGACAGTGACAGTGTTCGACGTAGCGAGCATAAGAAACCGGCCGTCGAAACCCAATTGGGGTTGTTTATGAGTCCAAACCTCCTCAGCTCTCTGTCGCTGGCTCAGGTAAGTCCATTTTTTTTTCATGTTGGTGTTGGAGGTATGTAATTACAACGCGTGTAAAATAACAATTATAGCATACATTCAGAAGTTATTCAGTTTGAAAGTTTTTAAAGTTTAAGACGTTATAGCTAATGACATTTACTTTACTCCCTAATTGAGGTCATACGGCGATCGTCGCAACCCAGCAACTTCACCACGAAGATTGAACTGCAACAACTTCCAGCTTGCTTCGGCAAACAGAAGCAGTATTGGGTGGCACCCATTTTCATATTGAAAAAAGAATAAAGGCAAGAGCCCAACTGTTAGTTTCACCACCTCGGTCATTTGACAATTGATCGTTGTGGTGGGGCTGGCAGTGAAGGCAACACCTCAATGTAACCAATGTAAAACAACAAAATATGGAAACCAAACATGAATTTTCTCTCGTCAGTCTTCAGCAACCTCTGAATTGAAGGACGTTCTTGAAGGTGATCAACGATGTGTACAAATACATATTTGTGAATGTGTGTGTGTGTGTGTGTGCGCGCGTATATGTCCGGAAGGCCAGTGTAATTAAGTTTGGGCAAGGTTGATATGATGCCGCAGGAGGCCGGTACAAGTTTGGGCAAAAGCGGCACGATGCCGTGCGAGGCCGGGATAAGGTCGGGTAAGGTCGGCACAGAGCCGATACAGAGCATGGAAAAGCCGGGATAACGTCGGGTAAGGTCGGCACAGAGCCGATACAGAGCATGGATACAGATGGTCGAATTGGGGCCGTGGAAAGTCGATACGTTGCCGATTAAGGTAGGAATTTCCGAATAGCTGCAAAAGAAATTCACTGGTTTTGTGGCCGTTTTTTACTGCCATATGAAGCGGACATGGCCACCAAAAAACCGCTGCTTTTCCGAACAAAACACGGAAAGAAGTCTTGCCTACCGCGGCATAGAAGCTACTTGAAAACGTCTTATTTTTTTAACCATGATTTAACTGTTGCAAAATTCTGAAAGATCCAAGCGCATGAAATTCGCCGACATGGTTCTTGAAATTTTTGAAAATTCTGATGCATTCACAGTTTTCTCTGAACACTCGCTGAAATTGTAAATTTCTGACAATATTCGTTTTATTTTCTAATTTTGTTGCAGATTCATTCCATTCAATTCGAAATCTCAACGTCAGCTTGGCATCAGTCTTTCAAAATCTTCCTCACAAAGGCCATAGAAATAATCTTGTGAAAAATTATTCAATTTACAAGGATTTTTTAACCCGGCCAACATAAAGTTTTCACAAGATTTCTATGTGCTTGCTGTATTCACCATCGCGTGTTACAAGTATTAATTTTCTTCTAGCGCTTCAAGTGTACTGAAGGTAGTATGAAATCCCTGCTACTCTGTCCAAAACTGGGCCACTTGTTAGTTGCAGTACTTGCTTACAGGTACTCCATGAGTTTTTCAAAAGGTGATAAAATTTCGTACAAAATATTTTCTTGAAATTTCAGAAATAAAAACTTTCTATATTGTTTACAGATGAAAATTTTATGAATCAATTTCTTAAGATTTAAATTTTTTTTCACCATTTGTGGCAACAACCTCTTGTATATTTAAGTCTTCTTGAATGAAATTAGAATTCTTTTTTGGATTTCAAATTCAAGCGAAAGTTAAAGTTACGTCAAATTCTGAGCTTTTCAGTTCATTGGGAATTTTTCATCTCTTCCTTGTGCGCTGCAGTTGCGCAGTTGTGCGACTCTGATATCAAATGTTTATGGTCATGTGAGTTGTTTTCATCTGAACATTTAGAAGCTGAGGTAGCAACAGCAATTAGCTCCGCGGTACCATGAAATCATTCGTATATTTTTTCAGATTTTTGGTATACATACGATGCCATCACTAGCTGAGCGTCACAGAATACGTTGAATGATGATAAGTTATTGCTCCCCATTATAAGGAAACCAGCGATGCTTCTTTCATACTTTATCTCAAAACAATCTATAAAAGTTGTTGGTGGCGTTTTCACACCACAGCTTTTAGTTCTGCTAAATAAACGTCCAGATTCATTGCAATATCCAAGAAAAATCATGAACATTTTCAGTGTAATGTCGACATATGTGATGAACACTTGTTCGTTCAAGGTCTGATCCAACACATGTGAAAATATTTTGCTGTATACGATGATCCAGTGCTGCATGGTTTGAACCACCGGTCACCAAACTTGAAAGCCAAGAAGCACTCACAATAATGTCAGTAAACCTGATGAAACGAACAACGTCACGAATCTGATAAAAGTGACAAAACAACAATCTTTGTTCGTGATTTTATGATGGTGAAAAATTTAGGTAATTTTGAGAACTGAAAAATTTACCAAGCAACGACATGTTTAAAAAGAAAAGACAAATAGAAAAAAAAATTGTGCTCACCTTAGAGAGTGAAATAATGAATTTTTTAGGGTACTCCTATAATAAATGAGTAAACTTGATAATCGCACTATACTTGAATATTTATCAACTTTAATTTCACATCACATGACCGTTAATTGAATGCATGCTTATGCATTCTCAAAAAATTGTTGTGATGAGACAACGCTCTGAAACATTAACTTGGAACATTACATAAATCAACCCTTGCGTCACATGGCTTGCATATATGCTTTTTGTCTCAAAATATTCTCACTTATAGGTTATGTTCTCCATTAAGGAAGTAAATAAATTGAGTTAAAATCCAGAGCACCTTTGAACAAATTCTTTGCTTGCTATCATGTCAAACATCATTGGTTTACCAATGGAATATGAAAGAAAGTGTGTCCTGAAATAAATAATATTACGATGCGTTGCCAGACATTGTACAAGCGTAGAAAAACGTAATAAATGAGGAAGAACCACGGAAAAAGCAAGAAAAACATCAACGAAGTCAATGGGATAATTCCAAGTTTTCAACTATTTTCGCCCCTACGGATACTTTCTGCAGGCGAAACGATAGGAGTGAAGTTCGATTGTGGTTGAATCCCACGAGCTCTGTGCATTTTAAATGAAATAGATTAAGAGGATAATTTACGATAAAATCCCGATGATTACATTATAATACATCCGTCAGTGCTGACTCCTTAAAATCGCAAAAAAAAGCTCTCCAAGTTTACTGTTTGACAATAGACTTGACGCAAGTAGAAAGTAGATGAAAAAAAGTCACGAATTTGGGAATTATTACTTAAAACGAAGTTTTAAAAACTGTTCCCTTTCCTACGTGAAAAATTTAAAATGGTGTAAGAAGCATTAAAAAATGAAGTTCAATAACCGTTTTTATACAGGACAGCGAAAAAATATAGGTGTTCAAGTTATTAAATTAGATGACATTTTGTGTGACATCGAACAAAATTTTGTTCATAGATGTTGGGTTCCAAAACTTGTGCCCCTATCTGCTGCTGTTTATTTAAAAAATATAAATATTTCCAGAAAAGTCGAGGTAAATTCACACGTGTAGAAGTTGATTTCGTATCAGATTAAATAATATTTGTCATTCCTTTTCTTGGGACACACTACAGTATGTACCATTCCAGTGCTCCATGTTTTGGACCACGACCGCATTTTCTGAGGATGGCACGAAATTTGAAGGTAAACTGGATGTAAACAAGCATATTCTTTACCTACCACTGTGACGCTGACATCATAACGCATTGTGTATGAAAAGCGAACAAGCAATAAAAAATGATTCCACACAAAACTCATATTCACTTCTGAAATGGTATTAAGGAGGAGTCAATATTTTCTACAATGCCCTCTGCTTCTTGAATAACAAATGAAAAAATTACGAACTCTTTTTCAAGGGTCATGAAATGATTTTTTATTACTCAAAACTTTAATAATGACGAATCATCAAAATCGAAATGCATTTCAATACCGAACTGACCATCACCTCGTTCATGAGTGCACCGAGACTGCCACCACACAGCGGTTTTAAGCAGACGCCGCGCGCTGTCGTCCAAGGAAGTTTGTCTTTAAAATCGAATAAATAACCAATTGTAAACTTGTTCCCTAATGTAACAAGATCTGATCTCGTTTTAAGCCGCCTTCACCCCACTGGTCTCCCAAGGCCAAAAGAAAGGTAACCATTAATTAATTTATTCAACTTTCAACCCTATCAGAGGAAATGGACGCGACACTGTCAGAGTAATCCTATCATGAATCATAAAGGTACTAGAAAGAGGGAGAGAGAACGTCGGCAACAGTCCCCTCACGTAACCTATGAAGAGCGTTCCGACGTGGCACGGGAGGACAAGATACAAGGGAATGCTACCGTGGGTTTGAACTTGGGTTCCACTACTCGCTTAATCTACTTTGCCAGACTTAAGAAAACAGCCCACTACACCTAATATTAAACGAAATTTTTGCCTTTGAAATTTCTAGAGAGGAGGACAGGAAGTTTTCATTTTGTAATATTAATTTATTTGTGTTTACCATGTTTTGGACCGAATTCTGAAAAAACTCAAAACTGAATGACTTGCCCTCTTTGCTTGTCCAAGAAGAGGCTAATTATAAGTCAGCAGTGAACGGTGCGGTCGCGAGAGGCAGGTCACATCGTCCTCCAGGCCCTAGTTCCCGCCGTCCGCTGCCTGCTGCAACGTCTCCATTAGATGGGCGCTGTACTATGTTGCAGTATTTTCTTCCTAGTGAAAAATCCATTGCTGTACTTTGGAAAGTAGGATTCATTACGGGAATTTCAAACGCACGAAATACAACGGAGGGTTTAAAATATTTTATAATAAGTTTAGCAGTGCATGATGTTGACATTGTTTAGAATGTGAGCAAATAAAAATTAAGCACATTGCTTCAACTGCCTCCCCTATGTTTCCGATGATAAATACTTTCTAAAATTGAAATATGGGAAATTGTATTTTAGATTTTTATCAAAGTGTCCTGAAAATCAATGCTTTTCCTTTCTCATGATCTCAAGTTTCAGATGATACATTGGTGTCTACCCAGCTCAAGTTGGTTTGTCGGGTTATGTGTACTGTAAAATCGGTTACCTCGAAAGTCAATAAACTCAAATTGAATGAAACAATTTAGTCAACTTTAGTTTCAAACGATGCTTAAGTTGAGCGAGGGTAGAAAATAGAAATATCGTTCCTAATATGGCACACGAGCCCTGCCACCTGCACCAGCTGCGATCTCATGGCTACGTGGTCAGTCAGTTGAGGGCGCAGCGTGCGCGGTTGGCTGAGCTGGATGAGGGGTAGGTGAGGGTCTTGACAGCGTCTGCTTTTTTCCTCGTGCACATGAAAACGAGCGCACCGTTTCACCCAAGGACTGTTGTAAGCTAAAGTTTGCACTGCAGGCTTCTCGACATAGCTTGCAGAACACGTTGCAATTCTCGTACAAAAATTATTTTCATCCAAACCTTTATTTTTCGAGTAATTTCAGGTCTCGAACATTAGTGCTTTCTGTGTTTGCTCTCCATGCTTCGATCATAATTCCTGATATAATTATGCTGCTAGAGCGTGAGAAAATGAAATCGAAGTTTGATAGTGCTGAAGCACTCGCAATACATCGACTTGTATGCAATCTCCTGACGTTTGTTTCAGGATTAACAAACTTCTGACAACTTTCACAAAATAGAGGCGTCACACACCTGTCGAACTGCATCGCAGAAACTCTCGGTAAAATAAGTGTTTGTTAACGAAACAATGAAGTGAAGAGTTTCAGTAAAGAGATAACTTGATAAATGAAAGGAAAACTAGCTAAACGAGAAAATTTTCAAAATCCTGTTCCCTGACGTAGAATCAGTTGAAATATTGTCTCTAATCTTCAATACATTTGTGTGTTCTTAAAAGAGATGGTGCTACTAACTAATGTCCCCGGCATGGTCTTTGAGATATTTTCAGGGGGTTTAGTTAACAGTAACTTCTATTTTTTAGGATATTTCCTTCAATTCTTAGTTTGATATTTCCTACCCATCGCATATATTTGTTAACAAATATGAGACGAAAAATAATGTAAAGATTGCATATTTCTCACTTCATCACAGCTGACGAGCGTTATGAAAGAAATCATCCCACATATGAACACGGCCTGTTTGTCCCTATGCTTGGTTTCTCTGGCAGTTGGATAAAAATGCATCATTTGAAGCTCGGAAATGCAAATGTGTGCCATCAAACTATTGTACACGCTGGGGCTGACGCTTGGGAATATTATATATGATGTAAAAAACATATTTGGTGGGACCACCACATGACCACACACATGACAATGAAAGGAAAATCGAAGTTACTGTTGTGTAAAAGCTATATGGGTTATATGTAAAAGCTGTATTCATGCTTTCAAATTATTCCCCGTAAAAACATTATAGCTCATTTTTTTCTGAAATTCACGTGATATATATCAGAATACGAATTTTGGAATGCGATGACGAAATTCCAAACCCTATTTGAAGCTGAAAGATGTGGGTTTCAAAAAGTGATGTTGGAATATCTGGTTTATATTACTACAAATGGAAGTGGCAATGTTCAAAGGTAAAGTAACTGCTTCTAAAAACGGTGTCGAACTCGTACTGCATGTAACTGGTGAGAGTGAAATATATCTAAATACATATATTTGGATAACGCTTTAAATATATATGGTGCAAGTACGTAAATAAAAATAAAAATTACTTCCATAACATGTTATAAAATATAAGTAACTAAAGGAAAATTTTTTTCTTCACCACCAAAAAAATGATTTTTTTTTTCGTGGAACTCAGCCAGAGCATTTTCCCATCCTTCAAGACTAGAACCAGTTAAGCAAAATGCTGCACAAATCAATATTACCCCACATTGTCCAAGCACTAAGTCGCATTGCATACACCCGAAGGAGGATAAGAAGATTGGATTATTATCAGTTTTTGCCCATTAATGATGAACTTTTTCCAAAAACAATTTATCAATTTTTTGCCAGAGTTACCGTAAAAAACTTCTCAAATGAAATTCAATTTAAAATGTTCTAAATGAAAGGTGAACAGGTGTATTTTATCGTGCATTTACAATATAAATCTTATTTTATTGTTCAAAAGAATTTTTTCGGGTTACCTCTCCACGTTGGCGAAATAGAATGGACCAAATCTGGGGTTAAGTACTGGTTTTGAGGTTAAGGAAGTTAGGCAGGTCACCTCGTACTCCAGGCCCTAGTTCCCACCGTCGCTGCCTGCAGCAGCGTCTCCATTGGCTGGGCGCTGTACAATGTCACACCACTCTATCTTGTGAAGGATTTAGTTCTGCTCTATATTAGTAGGTTCATTTTCCTCAGCTCAAGCGACGGTTAAAAAATGTAATGCAAAAACAAGTTTACTTTTTTGCCTGGCGATGTTTGACGCTGGTGTTAAAATTTACTTTAGTAGTAATTTGTATATCAGCATTAAATTTTCTTCCCATTTTTTATTTAATGTTGCAGATCGAAAACTTTTTTAAATATAATATACAAAAATATCCTTTTGTTCAATATCTCTAAAAAAATCTGAAGGATCGCTGGCTTTCCCCTATCATGTAACTTCAACAATGTATTGAACTCAATAAACCCTCAGCAGCATGAGTGCCACGTGTTCAGTAATTACAGAATACAAAGAACACAACGACATCATTTACCAGCTCTCGTTTCATTGGCTGCGGGACTCATACGATAGAAGAATGTGGAAACATGGTCCCCCACTGGACGCATGAGCCCTGTCACCTGGCCCAGCCACCAGCTGGTGTAGCTACCTGGTCAGTCACTTGTGCGGCACAGCGCGCGGTGACTGTGCTGAGTGAGGGTAGGTGAGGCGCGTGGCTGCTGCTCCTGCTGGCCTCCCGGTACACTTTCTGACGAGCTCATTTGTTTCATCCGTGGGGTGTCATTAGAAAGGGCAAGCGTTGAAGATTTTTTACTTAGTTAGCAAAGCTTGTCGCATCTTTTGTAAAATAACTTGTATAATGTTGAAATTATTTTATATTCAGAAGTACCCGAAAACACGCATTTAAAAAAAAACTAACAGTTTGGTCTACCATTACTAGAAACTGTTTTTTCGGAGATATATGTGATAGCGGTCCTTATCGTCGACTGTTAATTCATTTAACACAATGTAAATTTAATATTGGTATCATTCATTGTGTTTTTGAGATTGTATTTGAAATTCAGAAATGATTTCGTAGAATGGGTTTATTTTTATACTGTATACACTGATTTTACCTTTCTTTTATCTAATATAATATGGCACAATGATTATCAATAACTTATACACAAAATTGTATTCATTCCAAATGATGAGAAAGCATAACACAGCTTGAACCTAAAATGAAACATGTTGCCGTAAAATTTTTGGAAGCCTCTCAAATTGACGTTTATTTTATGGATGGATTTTTGACTTTGTTGGCTGCATAAAAATGTTTGGGCCATTGTAGAGTCTCGCGCATGTTTTCAATCTGCTTTCTTAATTATTTGATTATAATCGAGAACAAAAAGGTCCAAAATTTATATTTCAAGAGAGCAGCATTATGGAAAGCTCTTCGAAATCATTTCAGCTCCATCGTACTTTTCTTGAAGTGGGCATTGGCCTGTATTTTCTCATTCATGAAAGATATGCTAGATTTTTAAAGCTCCATTGCAAAATGAATTTCTAGTTATGCTGAGTTGATTTCAATTTAACTGAAAACACAGAAGAATTGGTCAATAACACCAACATTATTCAGAACACACTGAAGCTGATCAATTTTTAAAATTTGCCAAAACACATAGTAAGGCGACATGAAGATTAAAAAAAAACAAAGAGGTGAATCAACGAAACGCAAAAAAATTACCACCTTGCAGGACAATACTATGCCACCTATCTTGAGTTATTCTTTTCAATGGTTATTTTTTTATTTTCATGAATACAATTCGACTCAAAATTCAGGAGCTATTTAGCAATGGTTTGGACAAAGGCGGTAACTCTGTTCACTTAATAAAAAATAAGAAAGCCTTTGGTAACGATGTTGGGAAATAAGACGTGCGTGTGTGTTCTTGCATTATTCCCTCGTTTCATCATTCATGCGACGGATGTCAAATTGTACCTTGGAGAAGTAGCATTTTCCTCACTTGGTTTTGCACGCTATCAAAACATAAAAATTTCGATGATAGCTATTTTTTAGTTTGACTGGAAAGGGTGTAAGTCACCTGATGAAAGTAGAATATAAACTTTATGCATTTCTTCTCTATGATTTGTTCATTGTTGATTTTGCTTTGCCTGCATTTTCATTTTGTTAAAAGCCTATTAAAAATGCAAGTAATTCAAAGCTCTAATTTGTGGCATTTATTTGAATGAAATAAATGTCATAGTTTATTGAGCTGGTTTGAAAACATAACCACGTAATTTATGATGGGCTGCTTAGTAATTGAACATTATCTAGTGATTGAGTTCCCTAGTTTATGAAAAGGGTGAATGACTAATAATATTTTTTTGATCTAATTAACTAAATTATTCTTCATCTATCGGAGTCAAAATTTTTCATTTGCATGTGTTGTTAAGCTTAAATAATATTTTATCTGCGAGCGCGTATTCCTTTTAAGCAAATTTACTCAACATTCTGAGCGATCATAGATTTTTACGTGAAGAGAAGTTCAGGCATAAACCTTTGGAAAGAGAAGTTCAATCGTGCTTCAATGTTCTCGTGAACTGGGGTTTGAAGTAGTTGTAGTCAACATATTCAATTTTGGACGAGTGTTCTATCACAGTGACAGATGTCCAAAACGGACTATGTCAAAAGTTATATGTTGCGAAGACGTGCTATTAATATTATAATTTTTTTAATTTGATTGCAACGTTTATCAACATGTTTGAAATTTCAACCACTCTTCAAATCTCAACATACAGGGTGCGCCAGAGAAACTTACTTATTTGAAAAAATTCCCGCGCGGTGAGTTGAGCGGGTAGAGGGGCGAGAGGGGGCGCATCTGGAGATGGAAGTTCCCAAGTTTGTTTCTCCCGCCAGTCAGTTGCCATCATGCTCTGGTCTAGAGAGCAGCGGGCCTTCGCAGTCGAGAGCTTCTTTTCTAACGGTCGCTCAATTGTGGCTACGCAACGTGCCTTCCGCGCTCGCTTTGAAATTTGACTCCATGCGATTTCTTTTTATGGGGTTATTTGAAATCCCTGGTTTATGTCGATCGACCACGGACCATAGCACACCTCAAGAACAACATTCGCGACGCCATTGCCAACATATCGATTGATATGCTGCAAAGAGTGGATACGAATTTCAAAAATCGACTTCATCAGTGTATGCGCAATGGGGGTCGCCATTTATCCGATGTCATTTTCAAGACAACATGAAAAAAAATTTGGATATTGTATTCTCATATAAAAAATAATTTAAAACAATAACTGAAGTACTTTTGTTTTTATTGACCTTTCAAATAAGTAAGTTTCTCTGGCGCACCCTGTAGTAAACTCAAAACTGTCATCGAAAACTAAAACAGCGAATCTATTGAGGCATGAGTTATCATCTTAAGTACATTTCATGATTCTTTTTATCTAACATATTTAATTTATGACGGTTGTCATAATCTAATATGATATTTGGACTGATCGTAGCCGTCCAGCGAAACGTCCAGCGAAACGCACTTACGGGAAGATCCAAATCTTCACTGATCGTAGCCATGGCGACTATGGTTTTGTGTCTCGCTCTGCTGTGTCTGCATAACCTGGTGAGTTGGACGGTGTACTCCTTCTTGATATGCGTTTTGCACTTAGACATTATCGTTACTTTCAAACAGTCTAACAATACGTAATGGTTTCCTAGTTTCATGAGTTCAATTTATAACTTGTAACTTGTTTCGTTATTGTGCTTGTAATTTTTTCCTATAATTTTTGTCTTGCACGCAATTCTTTCATGATTTTTCCGTCCAATTCATGATAAGCACTTTACGAGGATTAAAATGATGATTTTTTCAAATTAACTTATATTCTCAGGTTCGATTCATGATCGACACTCTACGAGGATGAATATGATTAGTATGTTCTTATTAGTATGTTTCATCTGAGCAGAAAAATACACAGAGGAGTACAATGTTCGTTTTCTAAAAACCTTGTTTGTATTTCAGATGGCTCCTTCCGAGTCCGTCACGCCAGACCGTCGTTCAAAGGAAGTTGAGAAGGTGAGGCGCATTTCAAAGCTTTGCAAGGATTGGAAATGTTTCTTCGTTTCTTTGTAAGCGAAGGAACTCATTTCTTTTATCATATCAGGCCCCAGTTGAGCTATAAAGTAACGCCATCAGCTTCTGTTCACCTAACTCATGTTTTACAGGATGAGTTGTGACGTTCAGGTGTAGCCATTTCAGGGGAGGAGACTTTGTCTCATCATCTTCTTTATTTCTTTTGAAATGCAAAGGTTCATCTAAGCCTTTTAGGAAACTTGGCGTCATTGTGTTTTGGTGCATTTACATCATGAGTATAAATTCCTCAGAACTTATGAAAACCCTTCTCAGATGAACGGTTAACGTTTTTCTCCTTCAAACGTCATCGAATTTGTGATGAAAGGTCAGGATAGCTGTTTCAATTTTTCATCTTCTGATTGGTATACTTCAAAACGATACCGTTTTTGACTTGTGCCAAAAATAGCAAGATTTTGCCATACATTTACTCATTCATATGAGAGTGGAATATTTCACCACTATCGTGATAATATTTTTCTCTAAATACTCACACTTGTGTTGTTGGTCACATTGCCACCTAAAATTGACGTTTTAGTTCACAATCACAACTTTCCTCTTTTTATGAGTTTAAAATATCAGATTCCATTGACGACCAGTTCATTTGGGATTTATTTCTGTGTTTTATAGACCCAGGGCTGATATTTTTGGTTCGGAAATTCTCATTGATTCGTTTGTGGCACGACAGTTATCAATTTAGCCCAGCACAAAATCATGTTTCCAAAAGATGTGGGATCGTTAGTGACAGGATGAGCATTCTTAAATCTCATTCATGGCACAATTTGTTTTAATTTTTTTAGGTAAATCACACAGAGGAACTGATTGAATTCCAATTGGCCAAGTGTTGGTAGCTCTGAACGTGCTCAACTTTTCTTCTTTACTCTGCTTCTTTGTTCAGAATAAAATAATTAATTAGGATTGATGAGTTTCGTTTACATCCTCTCAATTCTGCACGGAACGTGAAACGAATCATGGGACTCTTGAACCCAATCAGTGCTAGCATAGCTCATTTGACAGTCAAATGAATACTTGGTGTGAGGCGATCGTTGAATGTAAGCAAAATTTTTGGGGTTGCCCAATCGAAATTTAAATTTTAAACGTAGAAGCTAACGCTTATGCGCCAATGTTCAGAATGCAATAATTTGATAATCAAAATGTTCATTGTTTTATCAAAATTAAAATCTCTGGTGGCCGCACTACTAGAATTGTTCTTTCATAAAACTCTTAACTACCGCAAAAAAAAACATATTTTTTAAATGATTTAACAACATTCATACTTTAGGCAACCTTGACAACACAAAGCCCAAACCTTGTACTGTAAAATTCAATTTGCCACTTTACGCAGTATGTCATCCACGATGAAACTGGAGGAACCAAGTCGCATTTGTTCTCACAATGTATGGCGGACGCAAACACGGTTGAGGGAGTCCTGTACTCCATTGCAGTCACAGATGACGAGGAGTTCGTGCGCTTTGTGCCCAAGGAGAAGATGGAGGTCCAGTGGACGATAGTCGACCTCGGAGACGGCATGGGCATCATCGACTGCGCCCAGAAAGTGTATGAGCTTGGTGAGTTCATTCCTTTTTTAAGAATAATCCCTCATGAATTGGCCCTCCTCTCTAGTACTTCACATTCAACTATTATCTCGTGCAGAGAGATTACCGCAAACACCGTGAAATTGCACACTTATGAGTTAAAAATGACCTCAAAGTGATATTTCCCAGACCATTTGGAGAAGGATTTGAAGTGAAAGGATATTTCACATGAAGGAGCTTAAGTTTATTTACCGATCTCACACGATTAACTAGCAATGGAAGGAATGATGCATCCGTATATTTTACACAACTGAGACGGTTTGCTATTTTCTTACTTCGTTTCTCACGCAAGCAATTAGCTTTCCTTGTGAAGCAGGACAGCCTAATTACGTTGATGTAGTTTGCCAAGCTTGTGGTAATGATAGTTTCTGTTTTTGGATTCTATGGACTGAGAAATTGTGTGAACGTGAAATTAAATACATTCATTGCAGGTGCGTACATGTTCAAATTCAACGGCAGTTGCAGGGTAGCTCCTACCTCCTCCTCCTATGACCCGAAGTCGGAACAAGGCTGCGACGAAGATGCTACCGAGGTTGTCTACATCACCTCTAGACGTGAGGCGTAGTTCGAAATTTAGGGGTCACACTTGTCCTTCATTCTTGTCAATTTGAAAATTAATTAGGCGCTTGTTGTAGCGATTCCAGCATACGTTTTACTAGTGTTATACATTTCATGTTACGATTTTTTTACATCTATTGATTCTCACTCCTGCAGCTGCCCATTCGGAGCTCGCTGCTGCGTAAATGATAGAGCAATGTTTGCATTTTTGCAGAGCATTTTATTTTGCTCACAAAATTCAACATCTATTCAGCACTGCCTTCTCATTTCAGCTTTCAACGTTATAGACGGAGAGGTTGTTCCCTTTGGAGAGAGCCGAGGATGCTTGTACAGCAGTCCCGACGGGATGAAACTCGGCGGTCAGTGATGTGTGAATTGTGGTGAATTTCTGGGAAACTCTTTACATTTTTGTGACAGGAACGGTACAAAGTTTTCACATGTAACAACTTTATCATTGTTTTCTTCCACAGGTAAGATGAAGCCATAATCCAAACTCATTCGTCCAACATTTTTTCCATGAAACACTCGATTTCACTACGCTTTTTCAATATCTTGGACATACAAAAAATATATCTCATTAAAATGCGGTAGATACGTAAAGTGTCACCGATGGTGTTTGAAAACCGTTATTTCAGTTACGAAATCTGCGTTACATTACAAACATCAAGTTATTTTTACAATGTTTAAATCCAATGCTAGTGGAATTCTCCAAACTATGACTTTATTGAAGAAGTTATCTTCGATTCTCCCATTTTTTTTCCAAACTTTCATGTTCTAACAAACTAATTTTTACAATAAATCGTTCCCAAATAAGTTGATTTTTGAACAATCGAATCAAATTATGATACCGGTCGCCAATAATGGTTAAAAACAGTAACGTTTTTGTACAGTGAAAGGACCGTTGGTCAGCGAAGTGCAGCTGCCGCCCCCCGACGTCTGCTCTCCGACCGCCGAGAAAGGCTACCACCTGGTCGCCGATTGTTCGCTGGATGGAATGAACTTTTGCGAGGCCCAGACTCGGTGCGAAGCGAGGGGCGTTCCTATGGCATCCAAGCGCTTCTACGACGAACTCGCACCATTTGAAGATTGGACCTCCCTCCCAAGTGGTGAGTTTAGTTGACACAGAACAGAATGAGCTGACAAAATTTTTGTTCGGCAGAATATGTAACTGACTTTTCATATCACCTTCATTTTTAATTCTTACCCACTTTGACAACATATTCGAAATAGTTTCGTCTCATAAGGTTTTTTCCTAACAATATTTTGAGTAATTTTAGCTCTGTAGATAAATGTCACTTTAATTAACCCTTCATCTACATGCACGCACTCATTAAGGTATCTCGAATAAATCGTGAAGTTTATCAACATCTAAATAACTCGATTTAAAAATCTTTTTAAACTCTTCCGGTTTTCACACATTGTTGCACAATTTATTCATGAATGATGACTACAAAAACTACTGAATAGGTATGAAATTATGTATTGGAGTTTATTACTTGGACGCTAGAGAAGTGAAAGCTTAAGAACTTTGTATCCTCTCCGTAATCCAAAAAAAATATATGTTCAAAATTTATTTCGCAATGTTAGTAAACAGCTGTGAAACTTTAGATTTTTTTTTTGTTTTCGCTTCCGTTGCTCAAGTCAGTAAAAGGGTGATCATCCAACCAAATTTCCAGCTCACTCACAATCACCTGCTATCTCCTCGAGAAGCAAATGCTGTCCTTCGTGACTGTTTTAAACTGACAACTAAGTGTTCTAACCGTTGGTACCATTGACGAAACGCCAGTCATTTACGTCATTACGCGGCCAGGTGACGAGCTTGTCAGGCTCTCCTGAAAACTTGAACTTGTTGACATTTCAAAGGCTACTTCTTCAATAGTTTTCAAGGTTCAGGAGTGGCAATTATACCAATCGATAGCGCTTAAAAAGAGCTAAACATTGGTTTATGGGTTTTTGAAAAAATTTCAGTTGTAAATTATAACAGAAATCAAATGTCAGGATTTAAAAAATGCAATTATTGGAAATAAATCGCAAAGTTTAAGGAATCGAGATGTCGAATTTCCCCTCAAATGTTTCCTTAGATAATACATTTAACTGTTCAAAAACATGTTACCGCTTCTGTAACTTCAAAATTTAAGGAGAAGAAACAATTTCTAAAATACCCTTCTATGGAGTTATTTTCGAAACAATTAAATTTTCTAATAAGATTTTGAAAAAAGCCCCCGAGTACAAAAAGTATGTCATTATTTTACACCTATGTTCAAAGTATCAGAAAAATTTGCTGGCAAATGAAGAACTTGACTTTTTACCTAGACGGTCCACTTGGGTCGTATAGAAACCCCTCCAGCCCCCCTAACGACCGAGCAGGTTCTAGCATTCAACAGGCGAGAGTTAGCCTTACAGCTCACGTCAAAATGCTTTGGTACGAAAAAACTTTCAAACACACACTCCGAGTTACGCTGAGCAGCAGACCACTCAGTGGACCAAGTTGATTAGGCTCTCCTGAAAACTTGATTTTTTGTCGTAGGAAACATTACTCCTCTCCCAGTTTTAAAGATGCAGAAATGACAAAGGAATCATTCGATAGAACATTAATAGAACTACAAATTCATCGATTTGTTTTTGAAAATTTATCTAGTTGAAAAGTTAGACGATGAATAAGAGATAAAACTGTGAAATAATTCACAAATAATGAAAAACAAATAATGAAAAAAATGAAATTCTGAGAGAGAAAAATTACCCGACGGTTTTGTAGCTATTTTCAAGTCCTAACGACTGATATACTTTTGATTCCTGTAACTTCAAAATTGTAGAAGTGTTATTTTCCATAGGCCACATTTATTAAATTCTGCTAAAAAAATCAATTTTCCAATAAAATTACGAAAAATACATCAATCTAAAAAAAATTGTTGCGTCAGTCATACAGGTGGTGAAAATTTCAGAAAAATCCGTCTAAAAATGGCGGCCTTAGTTTACCCAGACGGTGTCTTTAAAGGTAGAGTTCAAGTAACGCCATTAAGATAGAAAATATGAACACTTCATTCGATCAACATGTCACACTTTGAACAAAAGGATTTCATTTCAAACACTTGATCAAAGAACTTGAAAAGTTGGTTAGGTGACTAATCGAAAAAGAAACAAATTCTGAGTTATGGAATAGAAAATAATTACAATTTAATGGATTAGTCGATGTTTTTCTTCTTTGAAGCTTTTCATGTATTCATACCTGGAACGGTAAGGTTGAAGTTTTTCATGTATAATTTTTTTATTCTTCTACTTCTTGTTCTTTCTTCTTTTCTCTTTCATGTTCATATTTTCGAGCTTATTCTAACTCTGATCACTATTAATATAATTTTTAACATTATCAAAATTTGAGGTGAGGAAAAAGTTCGGTTTGACACTTTATTGTACTTTTTTATTCATTTTCCTATTATTAATTTTCCAAGCCCCCAGTAATATGAGTGCCAGTAACATTCAAACTTCATTTTGAACGTTGTGTAGGTAGTGTTTTCATGAACATAAATAACTTGGTTAAACGTGCTTCAATCTAAAGCTGCAATCTTATTAAGTGATTTCATTCATTAAGTAACATGTAATCTTAATAAGAAATATGCCTCATGAAATATACAGAGTAATTCTTTTTCATTTGCTCTATCGGATTTTGCGGAAAACGATCTTTGCTTTTTTAGCCAGTTTACAGCGATCACTGAATCAATTATGTTTCACTTACTGATTTATTTTAATAAGTTTTTTTCTTTAGTTATTTTTCACGATTTTGTGTATCAGGGAAGATGCATTTGACAAAGCACTTAGTTAGCTGCTTTACTTACAGCACCACTTGGTGGTCACAATACCAATAATGACGTCAAGTATTGCTGAACTTGGGTGCGCAGAGACGAATAGCACCCTCTGCTCTACAACCAGAGCAAGGATAGGAACGACTTTTCAAGATCAGTGCATTGTTTGTTCCTTCAATGTCATCACAGTTCATGAAAAACTCGCTGCTGACTTGACTTTTGACCATCATAAACGATTAGTTTGTCCTGTGTTAAAATTCTTCCACTGCGATCTTCTAACTGTTTAATTCTCTACTCAAGTTCGCATATGTTCGTCCCCAACAGATGTGGGTGCACAGTTTTCCACAGACAACCAATTTTACGCCTGGGTCAACATCCAAAAGATAAATGACACATGGCAGTGGATGCCCGACATGGTGGTGATCTCGGAATCTGACTTTGAAAACAGACTTTTTTCTGATACCGACGGATGCGGTTTTATTGTCATAGAGAACTTCAAAACCGAAACAGCGTTTGTGTCTGTTAGTTGTTATTCAAATTTTCTCTGCGTTTATTGCCACGACCCCAACACTCTCCTCCCGCAGTGCTAAGAGATGGTTCTGCAGGCACCACTTTAGAATCCTTTTTGACCGATTATGAATTAACTAATCAGTTCTCTAATTTAAATTCAATGCTATGAATATATTGTATCTTGTGTCTTAAATGGTCAAAAGCTTCTGAGTTTTCAAATGCTACGAGAAAATTTGCGGCAGTATGTAATAGAGTGAGTAGATTGTTACCCTGCTGTAAGCAGAGCTGAAGTAAATGCAGTCATATCATCGCCGACTGGAACAAGTGTGAAGTAATACGCCTAATTGTCCTTGTGGAGGTTGCGTTCAACTTCATCGATTTTTCTGCACATAAATTTTTGCAATTTACCTGGTTTTTATTTCTTCTTTATCACAAAATGAATCAAACCTTCTGAACAATTCACCTTTCGATCTTAAGCCACGAGTATCTCGAATTCTCCAGCATTTACCTTAATGCATCAACGGCTAAGAATTAAGCCCAAGAATGGTTAATTCCGCTGATTGATGATACCAACGTTTCTTTTATTTATTCTGCTCTATTCTCTTCATATTTGCTCAACTTCAAGCCACTACATTTTGATTCATATCATGTTGTTTCTAATCCCTTCTTGATATTCCGATACATCCAATCCCATTCCATTTAATTCTGTTTGATCCTTTACCCGTCATATTATCTATATTGGGCAATCATAAGACCATCGCATGAAATACCACCTTAATGAGTGGCATAGGGTGGATCAATTTATTTGTTTCTTAAAGAATGTACAGTAAGAGAAAGCAAACTTTAACTCACAGTAGACGTTATTTGAATTTATGTTGTTACACAAATAGGGTTTAGCGGTCATTTCCTTAAATTTCATTCATTGTAGCTAATACACACGTAAGAAATCTAAAAATTTGTTTTTTAATCATGAAGGTTAGGGAAGGAAGCAATTGAAATGAACTAGTGTCGTGTGAAGTATTCAGTTGCTATACATCCATAAACATGTGAAAATTTCATGTTCTCAAACAGGAACGTTAGGGTGAGGAGTACATGTTTTAGTTTATGACAAGAGACAAAATAGCACAAAACAATAT
>JACJUY010001202.1:44089-69025 GCA_014220935.1 Platorchestia sp. MABIK | reverse complement strand
TATTATTAGCTTGATTTAGTTCGGCTTAAAAATCGAAGCTCGTTTTAACAGTTCGAAAACTCCAAAGCTTGGCAAACAGCTAGAATATATTCAAAGATTGTTATCAGATCAAACTCTGAAGGATACCGGAAAGATTCGCAACACTTGAAAACTGTTGACGAACCCCAACTTAAAATAAATAATTAGTCAAAATCTGACTCCTCTCTTATCCCTGAAAATATCAGGAAGATTCCTCCGGAAAAAAAAGCCTGAGAAAATACAGCCCTCAGAATCCATAAGATAGGGACAAATATATAAAGGTGGCTCCCAAGAAGGACCAACCCAAATAATTATCAATCGGGCCGAACAGGACTCGCCCACCTAAATAATCCATCAACTGGCTAGCCACCCAAGAAGGTCCAGCCTAAATAATTATCGTAAAGCGGCCGAACAGGACTAGCCCATCAAAATAACCTATCGCTGGCGCCCAAGAAGGATACGCCTTACGAAATATCTAACGATTTGGCGCCGAACAAGGACTTGCCAAACTAAATATCTAACATCTGGAAACGATGAAATCATTAAAATATGTATTTCCTATAATTTCTCGTCTGATCGTACCGTACTAAACGAAAAGTTGAATGAGAACAGAGTAGTAGTTGATGCTCCCAGCTTCTCTGAAGTGAGTTCAGTTAGAAAAGTAGAAAGATTAAGCAAAATTGGAGGTAAACTACCCATCTCCCAGACTAACGCTGTCAATAAAAAATACAGTAACGCAGAAATCTGGGGTTTACACATCAGCTTCTCAGTACTATCAACTCCCAAATTCAGAATTCCAGGCACAAAATTATGGTAAAGCCTACTCACCCCAAAGCACAATCTGTCTGTAGTTTCTCATTTTGAAGATTTTCGAATTTGACAATGAAAATTCAAAAACGTATTATTTCCAATCAAGAACGCAATTCACTCCTCATCTTGCAATGCGTGAGACTAACGAAACGCCTCGAGGAGGACCATCTAGAAAACCAGTCTCTTCAGTCCGGTGCAATGGCGTGAATACCTTCCTTGCATGCTGTTGGATAAGATGATTTATAGAGAGTGTCAAAAATCCACCATGCTAATTTTTGTTAGGCATAAAAAAGGTTGCACAAAACGTGCTAAGATATATCTGGCTCAAAGATAACATCATTAAATAGGTTCTATCACGATTCCAGTCTGCGTTTAAAAGTTTCAGCTTCAAATAAAAATCCATTTAATAGTTAGTAGAAGCTTTGGTAGTTTTTAGGTGAATGATTTGAATTTATTCCTTGTCAATCAAGAATAATTGCTGTAAATCACACCGCACAAACCGTCATTAAAAAAATCAAATGCACTCGAAGGTTTCAAGTTGTCATTGTTTTCATTTTGGAAACATCGGAAAATTAGGTTGCATTGGTTTTTTATCAAAAGCTTTGGGGTTCATTCAAAAGAGGTTAAAGATAAAGTCCATTCTACATTTTTTCTGGATTTCTCTCCAGTATTGAGGGAGCTGCAAACAAAGCTTCACCTTGCATGGGTGAAGGCAGACATGACACATTTTGAAGGCTGTTGATCAGTTAATCATGTGGTCTTTTACGCGCTTTCAACGAAGATGGTAAAAACTCAGCTTAAATTTACGACCGGTCGTGTATACCTTTAGGATTATCCGATTATTGATTTCTTTGTGGCCAGTGTTCATATAATATTAGCGGCTGCTTGTCATTGCAGGAGCAAATAATTTATGACTGTTCCCCCGACAGAAAATGCAAATACTTCCACCATCGTTTAACACTAACGTGGTATTATGCGTGTTGCGACTTAAGTGTAAATATTCAAAGTTTTCTCTCAGCTATCAGAAAAGATCGTTGCGCTTTTTCATGCGTTTGGAAAGCCTCTGCATGAATGCAAAGCTACACTTGAATATTCATTGAATTCTATCTAAAACAAAACGCTCGTTTTCATAATATTCAAAGGTCAAAAGCATACCGGTAGTCTATCCGTATAAAATGAGTTTTGAATGACTCCCAAAAGTACACCATCGACCAGAAAATACCGAGCGTATTGCAGCATCGGATCCGACGAACTCGACCAGCTTTGAAATACACCTGCATTTCCATCGTGTTAATTCCTAAGTGAATACGATTATGAATAAAGACAATTGTTCTGCAATTGAGGTCATTATACGTGAAAAGAATTTAATTAAAATTCCAACACAGATAAGATCCCAGCAATTTTGGCTTCGGTTAGTTTTGCTAAATATTTCTGCGTTTGTTGCCACGACCCGAACTCTCTCCTCCCACAATGCTAAAAGATGTCGCTGGAGTTACTACATGCATTTGAACACTTTCTCATCAATTAGAAACAATATAATTCAAGCCTCTAATTTACATTCACTGCTGTTGACATATATTGTGTCATCACGGGTTAAAATCTTCCTATTTTTCACATGCATCAAAAAAATTAGTTACACTTTATTGCAGAGTTTGAAGATGGCTTCTCAGCTGTGATCAGAGCTGTTGTAAATGCAGCCAATATCATCTTCGACTGAAACAGGTATGATGTATGAGGCCTGATTGTGTTGGCGAAATTTACACCGCTAACACATTGCTTACTGTCAATGATTATTGTTCCCAATAAATTCTGGAATTTACCATGTTCAATTTACTTCCCTTTTTCCAAGGTGAGAAAGTTTTGTTGAGCAATTTACCCATCGAGATTGAGTCACGAGTGTTTGCAATTATCCCGTTAATATTTTAATACATCAAAGGATGGAAATTACACCCAAGAACGGTTTATCCCGTTAATATATGAAGCCAATGTTAAATTATTCTGTTACATTTAGTTCAACTTCAATCCATTATAGTTCGTTTCATATCATGTTGTTTTTACTTCGTTCTTAAAATTTCACTACATTTAAATCAATTTCATCTAATTCTATTTATTTCTTTACCCGTTGACATACATGTATCTATCATGGACACTCGAAAGCCTATTGCATGAAATCCCACCTTCAATAGTAGATGAGGGTGGTTCGATTCATTTGTTAATTGAAAATGTGCAGGAATTTTGGAGGAAATCATGCTTCACGACAAATATTCTTTTAAAATACGTTCTTTCAGAAATTAGGATTTAACAGTCTTTTCCCCACATTTCTTCCTTCGTAGAAAATGCGTACGTAAATAATATATAAATTAATCATTTTGACACTATGGATTAGATAGGAAAGTTGTTGAATGAATTCATGCCATTAAAGCATTCAGTTGTTGTATTTTCAAAAATATGTGTAAAATTTCATGTCCTCGAACGTGAATATTGGAGGAGAAGTTTTACATTTTCTCATTAGTATGAAACAGTCGAGAACGAAGTATAAACAAAAATAAGATTTAAGCTTTTCATTTTTGTCTGTAAAACAAGATTTTCCATTGTCCCAATGGGTATTAATACAATTTAGAAATATATTTTCGGAAACAGGACAATAGACAGACACCTTGAGGAACCTGAGTTGTGAATACCATGCTTCACCATCTTTCATAATCGCATCGTGTAGTTTATGAAAACTTTTCAGCAGTTTTCAACATTAGTTAGGTCACCCAAACTTCAACATTCGAGCATGCGTGACTTCTTCCGGCTCTCGTAGAAATCCCTGTCGTCTAGAATTTACCGAATGTTCAGATAAAAATGCGTGTTTCTACGATTTCACTTCTCACGGTTCAGTAGAGTGGGTTCAGAAGAAGTAGAGTGATAAAAGAGTAGCAATCGGTGCTTTCCACCCCTCTCTAGTGAATCCAATTAAGAAAAAGAAAGAGCAGAAGCGAAGGTAATTAACCCGTGTCTCAACCTAACGCTGTCAGATACACTATGCTGAAATCTGCACTAATAATTCCCCTCAAGAAATGATAGTGAAACCTTTCCATACATGCGCTAAATCTATCTTCAGTTTCCGCATTTAAATTTTATAAATTTATTAATGAAGACTTAATAACTAATTTTTTCCAATCATAAACAGATTTAGTTTTTTAGATTCTCAAATCAGGCATAAGGTACCTAAATATGGCCAAGAACAGCACACAAGTACCCCATTTTCTGCACTCCATACTAAATGTTCAATTCTTTTACTCCTACTGAAAATATAGAATGGAGTGCAGAAAATGGGTAATCTATACCCAGAGTGTGGTCCAAACTAGGGTATTTTGCATAAGAAAAAATCAGTTGCGAAGAAAGAGGAAAAACACCAGGAAGAGTGAAAGGACAGAGGTGTTAAAATTGAAAAAGAAAGTAATATGGGCGCGGAAGATAACAGTCAAGGAAGTTTATCTATAACTAAGGTGACCGGTGAATATGTTTAATGAGGACGCCAGTCTCCATTTAATAATCATGGTTTTAAATTCTCCGTCATTGTAAGAAAAAGAACAATAATGAAATTCAAATAATAATATAAAAATAATTGAGGGATGTAGGTATTTTAAATGAATTTTATTTGAATATTTGCATCATGACATCAAGTAGTGGAGAGATATACAATTCTGTCACATGGCGACAAAATACAGATGCAAGATTATGGCTCATAGCATGCCAAATTTCAAAGAAATCATCCCATAGTTTTCGGCAGCGCGAAGAAGTTACGAATTTAGTAGACAAAAAACATCTTCATAAATTCAATCATAAAGCAAGTAAAATGAGTAAACAACCTTGGAAAAAGTAACTCACTGTGTGAGTACAAGTAATGATCACGAGTACCATTGTTATCTTCAATGTTCTTTGTTATCTTCAACATTGTTATCTTCAATCGGAATGTGCGTGGTGAAGAATTTGTGTGTGATTTTCTTCCGATTATATAAGAATGAGTGCCATGAGCCACCAAATTTAACATCAATTTTAAGATTTCCAGGGATCTGAATAGGAGACTAGGAACAAAACATGGGGTAAAGTTGGGAGTGCCGGCTCGTATGTTGAGGCTAGAGAGACTTATTCACTGGACAATGATTAAAAAGATCGAAGATTCAGTTTTCGTTAATTGGAATTTATTTGCCTTTGGTCGAGCAGCAGCCAAGCTCAGCAGTTGCACATTCGTTCCAGACAGACTGCCAATTCGAAGTAATGGCGCGCTACCGCGTGACTGAAGCACATGACCGAATATGGGTTCTGCATGTTGCGCCTGATGGTGTGCTGAGGAGGCTGTTAGATATATTGTATTACTATGATGTAACTCGTTGGTAAGTTGCAGAGTTGACATAGCTTCCGTGTCAGTGTCAGTTTTTTATCTGTTCAAATTTCTAATGATAATTAATACAGCGTTTGAAGCCTCTAGTAAATTTTTGGATTATGAATCGCAATGAATTTATATTATGCAAGTGTGATAACTGTTATGAAATGTTCAAGCTAAATTTTGTCGCACGGAACTGAACTGCTCGACAATTCAATCTGAAGGACATTGGAATGTTAGGTTTAAACTCCGTAGAGTTATTCATTTTCTTTTACATCTTATTAAAAGAGGGACTTGCGTCATTTTGACACTCAACGGTTCCTCCATTTGTTCATCGGAGATTACTGAACCTACATAACTAAATTAATTAATTCACATCCTCCATTTTCGCTCTCCATAATTAAGGTGTCATACTATACTCGTTGAAACGTTTCATCGAGCAACTTCTCATGACTTCATACTAATAACTAGACACCCTAAGTTTAGAACACGCCGAAGAAAAATAAAATTACTCATGTCGAAAAATCATGTTCAGAGTAGGTTCAAATGAACAAATCACAAGATATCAATTCGTCTAAGGAAGAAATAAAAGTACAATCAAACTGTACGTCTGAGTCATTGAACTTGTCAGAGTGAGTGCATTCAGAATAAGCATGCTGTATATGAAAGTGTAATGTAGTAGTAAGATCTGGTGATACATTTAAGCAATTGTCTAGAGCAGGTCTGATGATTTTTCTTTGATGCAGAACTGAAATTTTTGGCTAAACTTCTCAGTCGAGATAGTTTTTTATGCTTATGATTGTACGAACATCAAACAATACATCTTATCTCGCACCTGTGAGCCTGATTTGAAAAATTCGGCTTCAGTCAATCCTGTGTATTTCATTGTCACTTGCCCTGTTTGCAATTCTGGAAATTAAGCAGTGAACTTTAAGAGCGTTTCAACATTCTTCAGGGCTGTTGTACGATGTAATTTTAAATAACATCTATAAAATTGAATCTGTTTTTCATAACAATGCCAGTTGTTCAAAACAGACTAAATCAATAGTTAAATGTTGTTTGGTTCTGCCGTTCGTACTATGTTTTTATTATTCTGATTGTTGCGCCACAGATTATCAACGTGTATAAAATTATAGATTTATACATGAACCATAAAATAAGGGAAATAATAACCCCATAATAAGAGTATTGGGAAAGTTTTCGTATGGTGTAATTAAATTTTTTCTTGACTCATCTTACGACCGCTGAGAAAAAGTTTTTTCAGAAACTGATGGTAAACTGATTTTTAGAACTGAAATTAATTCCCATAGCACAAAACTGGAAAGTAAATCTAGTGTTATCAGATATTCATAATTTTGGTGACTGGACTCAAAAAATGGACCCTACAACCCTATTTCTTTTCCGTCCCCAGAAGAACATCCAACGAGTGCATTATTTAATTCTGCCTTACGCTATGAGCGAAACAGAGGCCAAGCCCACAGAATTTCTGAGATGTGCAAAGCTAGGTGTGCGTGAGTTTATTTTGTGATTTCTCTTAATGTCAATTAAATTATTTTCACGTTCCAGACAGTTCCAGAACAATTGTCTTGATTCATAATCGTATTCACGAAGGAATTAACATGATAGAAATGCAGGTGTATTCAGAGCTGGTTGAGTTCGTCGGATCCGATGCTGCAATACGCTCGGTATTTTCTGGTAGATGGTATATTTTTGGGAGTAATCAAAACTTTCATTTTATACGGATAGACTACTGGTATGCTTTTCACCTTTGAATATTATGAAAACGAGGGTTTTGTTTTAGATTGAGTTCAAAGATAATTCAACTGTAGCTTTGTATTCATGCAGAGGCTTTCCAAACGCCTGAAAAGCGCAAACGATCTGTCCTGATAGCTGAGAGAAATACTTTGAATATTTACACTTAAGTCGCAACACGCATAGTACCACGTTAGTGTTAAACGATGGTGGAAGTATTAGCATTTTCTGTCGGGGGAACAGTCATAAATTATTTGCTCCTGCAATGACACGTAGCCGCTAATATTATATGAACACTGGCCACAAAGAACTCAATAATCGGAGAATCCTAAAGTTATACACGACCGAACGTAAATTTAAGCTGAGTTTTTACCATCTTCGTTGAATGGGCGTAGAAGGCCACATGAACTGATCAACAGCTTGCAACATGAGTCATGTCTGCGTTTACCCAAGCTAGGTGAAGTTTTGGCTGCGGCTTTCTCAATATTGGAGAGAAATCTATAAAATGTAAAATGGATTTTTTCTTTAAACTCTTTTGAATGAACTCCAAAGCCGTTGTAAAAAAAACCAATGCAACCTAATTTTTGCGATGTTCCTAAAATGAAAACAATGACAGCTTGAGACCTTCAAGTGTATTTGAATTTTTTAATGACGGTTTGAGCGGTGTGATTTACAGCAATTATTCTTGATTGACAAGGAATAAATTCAGATCATACACCTAAAGAACAACCTAAGCTTCTACAATTAAAAGGATTTTTATTTGAACCTGAAAGTTTTAAGCGCAGACTGGTATCGTGATCGAACCTATTTAATGATGTTATTTCCGAGCAAGATATTTTTATGCACGTTTTGTGCAACCTTTTTTGTGCCTAACAAAAATTTGCATTGTGAATTTTTGACACTCTCTTTAATCATTTCAGCCAACAGATGCAAGGAAGGTATTCACGCCATTGCACCGGACAGAAGAGATTGGTTTTCTAGATGATCCTCCTCGAGGCGTTCCGTGTCTCACGCATTGCAAAAGGAGGAGCGAATTGCGTTCTTGATTGGAAATAATTTCTTTTTGAATTCTCATTGTCAAATTCGAAAAAATTCAGAAGGCGAAACTACAGACAGATTGTGCTTAGGTGTGAAGTGGTTTTACCATCATTTTGTGCAAGGAATTCTAAATGTGGGAGTTGACAGTACTGAGAAGCTGATAATGTTAACCCTAGATTTCTTTGTAACCTTTTTTTTTATAGTATTGGTCTTGGAGATGGGTTGCTTACCTCCAATTTAGCTTTTTCTTTCTACTTTTCTACCTGGACTCACTGCAGAGAAGCTGGGAGCATCAACTACTACTCTGTTCTCATTCAACTTTTCGTTTAGTACGGTACAATCAGACGAGAAATTGTAGGAAATGCCTTTTTGAATGATTTCATCGTTTCCAGACAACATTAGAATACGTAAGGATTTCGGAAATCGTCCCGCATGCTCGCGTTTTGCGGTGTGTATATTCGTTACATGTTGCATATTCATGAAAAAGTGATGAAAAACGACACCCTACGAATCAGTAAGTTAGTGAACAACGTATTCACTACAAGAGTTGTTCAATGTGTCTTCCTATTGTAATCTCTCACAATATATACTAATTCAAAATAAGAATTCCCAATAGCACTACAAAACATCCTGATTCCGTGGAAAAATGTGACAAGCTCATATTTCAAATACTGTTTTGTGCTATCTTGTCTCTTGTCATAAACTTATAAGAACGTGTATCCCTCACACTAAAGTTCCTGTTTGAGAACAAGAACTTTTCACATATTTGTGGTCGTGTAATAGCTAAATAACTCACACAGCACAAGTTCGTTTCAATTACTTGCTTCTCTAACCTATAGGAGAAAAGGTATATATTTTCATATTTCTAATCTGTGCATAAGTTACAATTAATGAAATTTGAGGAAATGACCGCTAAGCCCTGTTTTGGAACAACGTATATTGAAATTTAGTCTGCTGTGAGTCAAACTTTGCCTTCTCTTACTGTACATTCTTCATGCAACAAATGAATTGATCCACCCTATGCTACTCTTTAAAGTGGGATTTCAGGCGATGTTCTTACGAGTGCCCAAAATAGAGAATATGACGGGTAATGGATAAAAAAGAATTAAATGAAATGGGATTGGATGTATCGGAATATCAAGAAGGGAGTAGAAACAGCGTGCTATGTATCAGAATGTAATGGATTAAAGTTGAGTAAATATGAACTAAATAGAGCAGAATGACGGAAACATTGGTGTCATAAATGAGCGGAATAAACCGTTCTTAGATTTGATTCTCAACTTTGATGTATTACGTTAAATTCTGTGGAATTGGAGAGACTCGTGGCTGAAAATCAAAGGGTTCATTTTTCAGATGGCTTTATTCATTTCGTGATAAGGAAGGAATGAAAACACGGTAAATTGATGAAATTTATGTGCGTAAAAATTAATGAGGTTCAACCCAACCTCCGCAAATACAATTAGGCATTATACTTCACACGTGTTTCAGTCGACGATGATTTGATTGCATTTACATCAGCTCTGCTTACAGCAGAGAGCAATCAACAGTCTGTCACATACTGCAGCTAATTTCCGTGTAGCATTTGACAACTCAGATGCTTTTGACTCTTTAAGACACAGGATGCCATACATCCATAGCACTGAATTTAAATTAGAGAACTGATAAGTTAATTTCTAATCGGTGAAAAATGTTTCCAAAGTGTGCTTGCAGAACCATCTCTTAGCACTGCGAGAGGATAGAGTTGGGGTCGTGGCAATAAACGCAAGGAAATTGTGAAGAATGGATCTCAGCATACACCTCTGAATGGTTTTTGAAGTTATATACGATTACATAACCGCGGTCCTCTCCAGAAAAAACGCTGCCCGAGAAGTCCGATTCCAGGATCACCACCATGTCATCCATCCAATAGAATGTGCCATTTATCATTTGAATGTTGACCCAGGTTTTAAAGTATTCATTTGATGAGACCTGGGAACCCACATCTGTTGAGGACGACCATATGCCAACTTTTGTAGAGAATTAAGCAGTTAAAAAATAGCTGTGAAAGAATTCTAACAGGGAACAAATTAATCGTGATTGAAGGTAGAAAGTTAAGTCAACAGTGAAGTAATTCAGGAACTGTGATGACATTGAAGGATCAAACAATGCACTGATCTTGAAAAGTAGGGCCCCTCCTTGCTCTGGCTGTAGAGCAGAGGGTGCTTTTCGTCTCTGCCTACCTACGTGCAGCAATGCCTAATATCGTCGTTGATATTGAGACCACCAAGTGGTGTTGTAAGTTAAGTAAATAACTATGTAAGTGCTTTTTCGAATATATCTTTTCTGATACACAAAAATACACAATATAGCCGAAGAAAAATGTACCTTATCAACATAAATTAGTAAGTGAAACACAATTGATATTCTATTAGTAGTCGGAGTAAACTGACAAAAAAAGCAAAGGTCGCTTACCGAAAAATCAGTTCAAGCCTACGAAAAAAAATTTCTCTGTATATTTTGTGAGGCATAGAAAGTGATACCACTTTCATATTACTTAATAAGATTACAACTGTAGATTGACGCACGTTCAACCACGTTATTGATATTCTTGATAACACTACCTACGCAAAGTTAAAAATGAAGTTTGAACCTTCAAGGCTCTCATATTACTAGGTTATTGAAAAGTTAATAATTGAAAATGAATAAAAAAAAAAATATCCAACTTAGTGCCAAACCTAATTTTTTTTCATCTCAAATTATGGTTATGTTATAACTAATAATAATGGTAATCAGAGTAAAAATAAGGTTAAGAGTAAGACCAAAAATTAAAAACAAGGAAAACATGAACGTAAATAAAAAGAGGAATAATAAGTAATGAATATGAAAGAATTTTCACCCTAAAGCTCCAGGTTTGAATCACAGGAAAGCTTCAATGTAGCAATCATCGATTAATCTATCAAGTTGTAACTATTTTCTATTCAAAAATATGTAATTTTTTTTTAAAGTTGCCTAAGACACTTCTTGATATATATTACCAAGTATTTGAAACTACAGCCTTATGTTGAAAGTGTGACATGCTGTTCGAATGAAGTACCTACATTTTCCATCCCAATGCTGCCACGTGAACTTTACCTTTACTGAGTTTTACGTAATTATTGCTTAATGTGTGAAATTGAAATCTAATGATGAATAAATAAAACTAAGTCATGAACCATCTTTGCTAAATTATTATTCGTCACGTTGCATCTTATTTAAACAGTATGTAGAACTTCCATTACATAATAATTTTTCAAACTTATAATTATTTCTATTCGTCAATGGTACCAACGGTTGGGAAACTTACTGGTCGGTTTTAAACTGTCAATGACACATTTGACCGCATTCGCTTCTCGAGGAGATTGCAGGTGATTAAGAGTTTGCATGAAATTTGGCTGCATGAACACCCTTTTACTGACTTGAGCTGCGAAAGCGAAAAAATTACTGCCAAGCTTTCACAACTGTTCACTAACCTCGCAAATGTAGATCTGCTTCATTTTATTTCTTTTGGTTAACGGAGAGGACTCAAAGTTTTCAGGCTTTCACTTCTCTGGCGTCCAAGTAATAAACTCTTACCCACAATTAAGTAGAAATACTTCAGTGATTGTGGTCATCGTTCAGGAATAAACTGCAACAAAATCTGGAAGCCGCGAGTGCATAAAAATGTTTGTACAGAGAACTAGATGTTGATAAACATCACGATGTATGCATGAAACTTTATTGAGAGCGTGCAAGTAGATGAAGGATAAACTAAAGTCACATATACTTTCACGCAAAAATTACTCAAACTGATGTTGGGAAAAAACGTTGTTGGATGAAGCTATTTCGAATATCTACTCAAAGTGGATATGAATTAGTTTTGAAAAGTTGAAATGAAAAGTAAGTTAAACTTTCAGTCTTGTAAAGATTTTGTCAGCTCATTCTGTTCTGTGTCAACTAAACTCACCACTTGGGAGGGAGGTCCAATCTTCAGATGGCGCGAATTCGTCGTAGAAGCGCTTGGATGCCATAGGAAGGCCCCTCGCTTCGCACCGAGTCTGGGCCTCGCAGAAGTTCATTCCATCCAGCGAACAATCGGCGACCAGGTGGTAGCCTTTCTCGGCAGTCGGAGAGCAGACGTCGGGGGGCGGCAGCTGCACTTCGCTGACCAAATGTCCGTCCTCTGTACAAAAACGTAATGTTTTTAACCATTATTGGCAACCAGTATCATAATTTGATTCGATTGTTCAAGAATTAACTTATTTGGGAACGATTTATTGTAAAAATTAGCTTGTTGGAACATGAAAGTTTGGAAAACAAATGACAGGATCGTAGAAAACTATTTCAATAAAGTTATAGTTCAGGGAATATCACTGGCATTTGATTTAAACGTTGTAAAGATAACTTAATGTTTGTAATGTGACGCAGAATTCGTAACTGAAATAACGGTTTTCAAGTACCATCGGTGACACTTTACGCATTTATCGTATTTTCATGAGAAACATTTTTTGTACGTCCAAGATATTGAAAAAGCGTAGTGAAATCAACTGCTTCACAGAAAAATGTTTGGCGAATGAGTTTTAATAATAGCTTCATCTTACCTGTGAAAGAAAACAATGATAAAGTTGCTACATGTGAAAACTTTGAACAGTTCCTGTCACAAAATTTATGGAGTTTACCAGAAATTCACCGCAATCCCCTCATCACTGACCGCCGTATTTCATCCCTTCGGGACTGCTGTACAAGCATCCCCGGCTCTCTCCATAGGGAACAACTTCTCCGTCTACAACGTTGAAAGCTGAAATGAGAAGGCAGTGTTGAATAGACCTTGAATTTTGTGAGTAAAATAAAATACTCTGCCAAAATGCAAACATTGCTCTATCATCTACGCAGCAACGAGCTCCGAGTGGGCAGCTGCAGTAATGAGAATTAATAGATGCAAAAAAATCGTCGGTTAGTGGTCAGCAAACAAATATTAATAATCACTGAAATTCATCGGGTAGAACGAACATTTCAATAAATTATTTACCTCAAGATGCAGACCATCGTATAAACATGAAAAAGATTGCTTCAAAATTTTCTCGTGTTTTCTTTAATGTGATCAACCATAAAATGTTAGTTGTGGTGCATAAAGTTTTAGGAGCTGTTGTCATTTCTTGATCAGACTTCAATCTAACTTCAATTCAAAAACCTAAATAAAATAAAAAATTACCGAGTGCAAGAACTGGTGCCTTAAATTTATGTTACACATAGGTAAGTTTAGAAACGATAACATAGCTTAGCCTGTCATGGTAATGGTGATTTGTAGTTTATTACTTTCGGTCGGCCGATAACAAGTTAGTTACAAAGCATACATGGTAACACCTGTGCCAGGCAACTGTACCAGGTTAAAACTGTACCAGGATGAATGAGCAAGGGGCTCGATTGAGTGAACTGTGGATTGCTATTGTGTTGGCTTCGCTTTTGCTTCGAGTGTTAGAACGAAGATCCAGTAGGTTTTTAATACAACTGAGTTCCAGGCCAACTTAAAGAGAGTAATACTTCTATATTAGGAACATGAAATGTGCAACAGTAGTAAAACGTATGCTGGAATCGCTACAACAAGCGCCTAATTAATTTTCAAATTGACAAGAATGAAGGACAAGTGTGACCCCTAAACTTCGAACTACGCCTCACATCTAGAGGTGATGTAGACAACCTCGGTAGCATCTTCGTCGCAGACTTGTTCCGACTTCGGGTCGTAGGAGGAGGAGGTAGGAGCGACGCTGCAACTGCCGTCGAATTTGAACATGTACGCACCTGCAATGAATGTATTTCATTTTCCGTTCACACAATTTCTCAGTCCATAGAATCCAAAAACAGAAACTATCTTTATGACAAGCTTGGCAAAGAACATCAACATAATTAAGCTGTGCTGCTTCACAAGGAAAGCTAATTGCTTGCGTGAGAAACGAAATAAGAAAATAGAAAACCGTCACAGTTGTGTAAAATATATGGATGCATCATTCCTTGCATTGCTAGTTTATCGTGTGATATCGGTTTATAAACTTAAGCTCTTTCATGTGGAATATCCTTTAACTTCAAATCCTTTCTCCAAATTGTCTGGGAAATATCATTTTGATGTCATTTTTTACTCATAAGTGTGCAATTTCACGGTGTTTGCGGTAATCTCTCTGCACGAGATAATAGTTGAATGTGAAGTACTAGAGAGAAGGGCCAAGTCATGAGGGAGTATTCTTAAAAAGGAATGAACTCACCAAGCTCATACACTTTATGGGCGCAGTCGATGATGCCCTTGCCGTCTTCGAGGTCGACTATCGTCCACTGGACCTCCATCTTTTCCTTGGGCACAAAGCGCACGAACTCCTCGTCATCTGTGACTGCAATGGAGTACAGGACTCCCTCAACCGTCCGTGCGTCCGCCATACATTGTGAGAACAAATGCGACTTGGTTCCTCCAGTTTCGTCGTGGATGACATACTGCGTAAAGTGGCAAATTGAATTTTACAGTACAATGTTTGGGCTTTGTGTTGTCCAGGTTGCCTAAAGTATGATTGTAGTTATATCATTTAAAAAATATGTGTTTTTTGCGGTAGTTAGGAGTTTTATGAAAGAACAATTCTAGTAGTGCGGCCACCAGAGATATTAACTATGATAAAACAATGAATATTTTGATTATCAAATTTTTGAATTCTGAACGTTGGCGTTTAAACGTTAGCTTCAACTTTTAAAATTTAAATCTCGGTTAGGAAGCCCCAAAAAGTTAGCTCACATTAAACGATCGCCCTCACACCAAGTATTCATTTGACTGTCAAAGGAGCTATGCTAGCACTGACTGGGTTCAAGAGCCCCGTGATTCGTTTCACGTTTCGTGCAGAATTGAGGGGACGTAAACGAAACTCATCAATCCTAATTAATTATTTTATTCTGAACAATGAAGCAGAGTTAAGAAGAAATGTTGAGCACGTTCAGAGCTATCAACATCTGACCAATTGGAATTCAATCAGTTCCTTTGTGCGATTTGCCTATAAAATTGAAACCAATTGTGCCAATAATGAGATGTAAGAATGCTCATCCTGTCACTAACGATTTACGTGGATCTTTTGGAAATATGATGTTGTGCTGGGCTAAATTGATACCTGTCGTGTCACAAACAAATCAATGAAAATTTCCGAACCAAGAAGATCAGCCTTGGGTCTATAAAACACAGAAATAAAGTCCAAATGAACTGTTCGTCAATAGAATATGAAATTTTAAGCTCATGAAAAGAGGAAAGTTGTGATTGTGAACTAATAAGTCAATTTTAGGTGGCAATGTGACCAACAATAAGAGTGAGAGTATTTAGAGAAAAATATTACCACGATAGTGGTGAAATATTCCACTCTCATATGAAAGAGTAATGTATAGCAGCATCATGCTATTTTTGGCACAAGTCAAAAAGTGATTCATTTTGAAATTAGGTGTGAAATATACCAATCAGTATTGAAATATTGAAAAATTAAAAATAACTATCCTGATCTTTTTTCGCAAATACGATGACTCTTAAAGGGGAAAAACGTTAATAGTTTATCTTCGAAGGGTTTTCATCTGTTCTGAGAAATTTAACACTCCCAATGTTAATGCACCACAACACAATGACGCCAAGTTTCCTTAAAGGCTTAGATGAACCTTTGCATTTCAAAAGAAATAAAGAAGACGATGAGACAAAGTCTCCTCCTCGGAAATGAGCTACACCTGAACGTCACAACTCATCCTGTTAGGTGAACAGAAGCTGATGGCGTTACTTTATAGCTCAACTGGGGCCTGATATGATAAAATCAATGAGTTCCTTCGCTCACAAAGAAACGAAGAAACATCAACAATCTTTGTAAAGCTTTGAAATGCGCCTCACCTTCTCAATTTCCTCTGAACGACGGGCTGGCGTGACGGACTCGGAAGGAGGCGTCTGAAATACAAACATGGTTTTAGAAAACATAAACTGTACTCCTCTGTATATTTTTATGCTCAGATAAAACTTACTAATGGTAAGAATATACTAATCATATTCATCCTCGTAGAATGTCTATCATAAATCTAACCTGAAAATATTTGTACATATGAAAAAATCATCATTTTTATCCTCGCAAAGTGCCTATCATGAATTCGAAGGTAAAATCAGGAAAGAATTGCGTGCAAGACAAAAATTATAGGGAAAAATTACAAGTACAACAACGAAACAAGTTCCAAGTTATAAAATGTACCTGTGAAACTAGTAAACTATTATGTTTTGTTAGACTGTTTGGAAGTAACGACAATGTTTAAGTGCAAAACGAATATCAAGAAGGAGCACACCGTCCAACTCACCAGATTATACAGACACAGCAGAGCGAGACACAAAACCATAGTCGCCATGGCTACGATCACTGAAGATTTATATCTTCCCGTAAGTGCGTTTCGCTATTTTACGAATTTGCATGGGAACTCTGTGGATGAGATTATTATCATTGACGAATGTTTTGGAGTGGAGAGAGTTTAGTTCTGGAATAACGAATTATGATTCTGATCGCAATGCTAATGCTCAGGTAATCCTCAAGTGAATTTTAAATCCAAATATCATATTAGAATATGGCAACCGTCATAAATCAGATTTGGTAGATGAAAAGGATCATTATATGTACTAAAGATGATAACTCAAGCCTCAAAAAAATCGCTGTTTTAGTTTTCGAAGACAGTTTTGAGTTTACTATGTTTAGCTTTGAAGAGTGGTCGAAATTTCCAACATGTTGATAAACGTAGCAATCAAATTAAGAAAACTTTAATAATAATAGCACGTCTTCACATCATATAACTTTTGAAATAGTCCGTTTTGGACATCTGTCACTGCGATAGAACACTCGTCCAAAGTTAAATATGTTGACTTAAACTACATCAAACGGCAGTTCGCGAAAATATTGAAGTACGATTAAACTTCTCTTTCCAAAGGTTCATGCCTAAACTCCTCCTCACGTAAAAAACTATGATCACTCAGAATGTAGAGTAAATTTGCTTAAAAGTAATGTGCGTTGGCAGATAAAATATTTTTTGAGCTTAACAATACATGTTGATACAAAGGAAAAATTTTCACTCTGATAAATGAAGAATAATTAAGTTTATTAGATCAAAAAATATTATTGGTCATTCACCCTCGGCATAAGCTAGGGAACTCAATCACTAGCTAATGTTCAATTACTAAGCAACTCATCATAAATTACGTGGTAAAGTTTTCAAACCAACTCAATTGACAATGATATTTATTTAATTCAAATTAATGCTATAAATTCGAGCTTTGAATTACTTGCATTTTTTATAAGCTTTTAACAAAAGGAAAGTGCAGGCGAAGTAAAATCAACAATGAACAAATCATGGAGAAGAAAGGCATCAAGTTCCTATTCTATTTTCATCAGGTGACGTACACACATTCCAGTCAAACTAAAAAAAACTGTCGTCGTAATTTTTATGTTTTGAGAGCGTATAAAGTCAAGCAAGGAACATGCGACTTATCCAAGGTACAATTCGACATCCGCCGCATGAAAGATGGAACGAAGGACTAATATAAGAACACACATGCACGTCTTATTTCCCAACATGGTTTCCGACAGCTTTCCTATTTTTTATTAAGTGAACAAAGTGACCGCCTCTGTTCAAATCAATGCTAAATAGCTCCTAACTTTTGAGCCGAATTGAATACATGAAAGTAAAAAAATATTAATGGAAAAGAATAATTCAAGATGGGAGGCATAGTATGGTCCTTCAAGGTAATAATTTTTTTGCGGATCGTTGATTCACCTCTTTGTTATTTTTCAATCTTCATGTCGCCTTACTATGTGTTTTAGCAAATTTTAAAAATTGATCAGCTTCAGTGTGTTTTAAATTATGTTGGTGTTATTGACCAATTCTTCTGTTTTCAGTTAAATTTGTATCAACTCAGCAAAACGAGAAATTCATTTTGCAATGTAACTTTAAAAATCTAGTAAATCTTTCATGGATGAGAAATACAGGCCAATAACCACTTCAAGAAAAGTACGATGGAGCTGAAATGATTTCGAAAAGCTATCCATAATGCTGCTCTCTTGAAATACAAATTTTGGACCTTTTTGTTCTCTATTACAATCAAATAAATAAGAAAACAAATAAAATGCGTGCGCGAGACTCTAAACTGGCCCAAACATTTTTATGCAGCCAACAAAGTTAAAAATCCATCCATAAAATAAACGCCAATTTGAGAGGTTTCCAAAAGTTTTACGGCAACATGTTTCATTTTAGGTTCAAGCTGTGTTTTGCTTTATCATCAGTTGGAATGACATTACAATTTTGTGTATAAGTTATTGATACTTATTGTACCAATTTATATTTAATAAAATAAAGGTAAAATCAGCGTATACAGTACGAAAACAAACCCATTTTACGAAAAAAAATTCTTAATTTCAAATACAATCACAAAAACACAATGAATGAAACCAATATTAAATCTACATTGTATTAAATGAATTGACAGTCGAAGATAAGGACCACTATCACATATATCTCCGAAAAAACTGTTTCTAGTAATGGTATACCAAACTGTTTGTTTTTTTAATTGCGTATTTACGGGTGCTGATGATTATAAAATAATTTCAACACAATATAAGTTATTTTACAAAAGATGCGACAAGCTTTGCTAACGATGTAAAAAAATCTTCTTCTATTGCCCTTTCTAATGGCAGCCCACGGATGGAACAAATGAGCTCGTCAGAAAGTGTACCGGGAGGCCAGCAGGAGCAGCAGTCGCGCGCCTCACCTACCCTCACTCAGCACAGTCACCGCGCGCTGTGCCGCACAACTGACTGACCAGGTAGCTACACCAGCTGGTGGCTGGGCCAGGTGGCAGGGCTCATGCGTCCAATGGGGGACCATGTTTCCACATTCTTCTATCGTATGAGTCAAGCAGCCAATGAAACGAGAGCTTGTAAATGATGTTCGTTGTGTTCTTTGTATTCTGTAATTACTGTACACGTGGCACTCATGCTGCTTAGGGTTTATTGAGTTCAATACATTGTTGAAGTTACTTAATAGGGGAAAGCCAGGGATCACTTAAATTTTTGAGAGATATTAAACAAAAGGATACTTTTTAAAAATTATATTAAAAAAGATTTTCGAGCTGCAACATAAAATAAAAATTGGAATAAAATTCAACGCTGATTTACCACTATAGTAAAATTTAACACCTGCGTCAAACAACGAGAGGAAAAAAAGTGAACTGGTTTTACATCTCATTTTTTAACCGTCGCTTGAGCTAAGGAAAATTAATCCTATTAATTTAGAGCAAAACTAGATCCTTCACAAGATAGAGTGGTGTAACATTGTACAGCGCCCAGCAAATAGAGACGCTGCTGTAGGCAGCGGCGGCGGGAACTAGTGCCTGGAGGACGAGGTGACCTGCCTAACATTCTTAACCGCAGAACCAGTGCACAGCCCAAGATTATTTACGTTCTATTTTGCCAACGTGGCAAGGTAACCCGAAAAAAAATATTTTGAACAATAAAATAAGGTTTGAATTGTAAATACACGATAAAATACACCTGTTCACCTTTCATTTAGACCATTTTATATTTAATTTCATTTTTGAAATTTTTTTACAGAACTCTGCCAAAAATTTGATAAATTGTGTTGGGAAAAAGTTCGTAACTAATGGGCAAAAACTAATAATAATCCAATCTTCGTATCCTCCTTCGTGTGTATGCAATACGAGTTAGTGCTTGGACAATGTGGGGTAATATTGGTTTGTGCAGTATTTTACTTAACTGGTTCTAGTCTTGGAGGATGGGAGAATGTTCTGGCTGAGTTTCACGGAAAAAAATCAATTTTTTAGGCGGTAAAGAATAAAAACTTCCTTTAGTAACTTATATTTTATAACATGTGTTATAAGTAATTTTTTATTTATACACGTAGTTGCACTACATATATATTTAAAAAGTTGTGCATATATATAGACATGTCTTTCAGCTTCGAGTAGGGTTTGGAATTTCGTCATCGAATTCCAAAATTTCAAATTCTGGTATACATCACGCGAATTTCAGAAAAAATGAGCTAAAACATTTTTACGGTGAATAATTTGACAGCATGAATACTTCCAGCTTTAAGACGGGAGTCAAAAATTTACCATCGCATGTAGCCCAAACGAAGTATAAGCTTGAGTTTTTAAATTAAAATTAAAAATTAAAATTCTATGAGAAACAGTAACATTATGCGAGTACTTATTCCCCATTAAAAATTCCTGCCATGTTTTGGTCGACAGATTGCAGAACATAGTGGAACATGGCCACGGAAGGTCACTATCGGCCGCTCTCGACCACAATTTCCCGTTCGACGGCTATCCGCTAGTCATATTTGGACGTAAACAAGCCGAGAAAATCGAGCTCTTGCTCGATTATAAAGTGGATTCTTATAAAGTGGACATGGCGACCAAAAAACGGCTGCTTTTTCGAACAAATCACGGCCAGAATCTTGCCTACCGTGGCGAAGAAACTAATTGAAAACGTTTCATTTTTTAACTGGGTTTTAACTATTCAAAAGATTGTTAATCCATGTAGCTTTCATACAACAGTAACTTCGATTTTCCTTTCATTGTCATGTGTGTGGTCATGTGGTGGTCACACCGAATTTGTTTTTTCACACCAAATATATTTTTCCTAAGCGTCAGCCCTTGCGTGTACAATAGTTTGATGGCACACATTTGCATTTACGAGCTTCAAATGATGCATTTTTATCCTAACTGCCAGAGAAACGTAGAATGGGAACAAACAGGCCGTGTACATTTGTGATGTGATTACTTTCACAACGCTCGTCAGCTGTGCTGAAGTGAGAAAAATACAATCTTTACCTTATTTTTCGTCTCATATTTGCGAGTAAATTTCAAACGATCAGTAGGAAATATCGAACGAAGAATTGAAGGAAATATCCTATAAAATTGAGGTTATTGTTAACTAAGCCCCCTGAAAATATCTCAAAGACCATGTCGGGCACATTAGTTAGTAGCACCATCTCTTTTCAGAACACACAAATGTATTGAAGATTAGAGACAATGTTTGGAATGATTCGATGTCAGGGAACAAGATTTTGAAAATTGTTTCGATTAGCTCGTTTTCCTTTCATTTATCAAGTTATCACTTCACTGAAACTTTTCACTTCATTGTTTCGTTAACCAACACTGATTTTACCGAGAGTTTCTGCGATGCAGTTCGACAGGTGTGCGACGCCTCTATTTTGGGAAAGTGATCAGAAGTTTGTTAATCCCGAAATAAACGTTAGGAGATTGCATTCAAGTAAATTTCAATTTTAGAAAGTATTTATCATCGGAAACATAGGGGAGGCAGTTGAAGCAATGTGCTTAATTTTTATTTGCTCACATTCTAAACAATGTCAACATCATGCACTGCTAAACTTATTATAAAATATTTTTAAACCCTACGTTGTATTTCGTGCGTTTGAAATTCCCGTAATGAATCATACTTTCCAGAGTACAGCAATGGATTTTTCACTAGGAAGAAAATACTGCAACAAAGTACAGCGCCCATCTAATGGAGACGCTACTGTAGGCAGCGGACGGCGTTAACTAGGGCCTGGAGGACGATGTGACCTGCCTCTCGTTCACTGCTGACTAAGCCACTTCTTGGACGATAGCGCGCGGCGTCTCCTTACGACCGCTGTGTGGTGGCAGCGTGATGTTGGTGGCAGTCTCGGGGCACTAATGAACGAGGTGATGGTCAGTTGGGTATTGAAGTGCGTTTCGATTTTGATGATTCGTCATTCCTCTAGTTTCGATTTCAAAAAATCTCTTCAGGACTTTATTGATACAACGCTCGTCATTTTTTCGTTAATTTCTTCAGGAAGCAGGGGACTTTGTAGAAAATGTATGCCCCACCATGGTCCCACCTTCATACTATTTATGAAGTGAATATGATTTTTCTACGGAATCAGATATTTATTACTGGTTAGTTTTTCACGTCCAATTCGTAGCGAACTCAGTGTCACTGTGGTAGGTAAGGGCCCGTTCACTTTCTGTATATTTTCAAATTTTAAGCCATCCTCAGAATAAGCGGTCGAGGTACAAAACATGCAGCACTAAAATGATACTTACTGTAGTTTATCTCAAAAAACGAAATGATAAATATCATCTCAGTCATTGTAGAATCAATTTCCTATTCATGGAATTTTCACCGACTTTTTGGAAATACAAGAGTTAATTTTTAACAATGGACTGCAGTGGATAGGGGCACAAATTCTGGAGCTCAAAATTGTTTCCCTCTCTATGATTGCTTGTTTCAAAATTGCATGTAGAAATTTACTTCTATAAGGTAAGTAAACTCACGCAAGAGATGTAACCAATTTTAATATCAGCAAACTAACGTCTACTTCAAGTTAACCGTGAAAAATTTCTACTGTATTGATTTCGTAACTATCGTACACTTTCGTGTTGGAGCAAACTTTCACAATTATTTACATTTTATTTACAGTTACTTCTTTTCAAGAAGTAGGACTGACCAATTTTAATTACTGTGAAATTCGGGGAAATTTATTGGGATGGTTCTTCATTCACTACCTTAGGTTAAGAGCTCTAACGGCACCTCAGTTCTATTCTAAACGCTCAGAGAGAGTAATGTCCATGTTTGCTTAGTATTCATACTAGTTTTCACTTATTTTGACCAGTCACTGATATTTTTAATTTCTTCCAACAGTCTTCCTATTCCCAATTTCGTAGTACATAAGTTCATTTCAATTCGAAACTAAGTTTGGTATCAGTTTTATACTGCCTCACAAAGGCCGTAGAAAAAATCTTACGAAGAATTATTGTTCAATCCACAAGAATTTTTCAAAACGGCATACGGAAAGTTATCACAGTATTTTAGTGTCCTAGCTGCTTCCACCATCGCGTTTTACAAGTATTAATTTTTTTCAAACGCTAAAAAGTTCTAAAGGCAGTGTAACATCCCGATTACTCTGTCCAAAACGGTCACTTTTTGGTTTCAGTGATTACCGCCAGATACTCCAATATATTTTTAAACACATGAAATAGGGTTATTCGAACTTCTATTGAAATTTCGTTCAAACAAAGTTCTTAAAATTGACGAAGTAAAAATTTCTACTTATGTATTTTACGAAGTTAAATTTACATCCATCAATACTACGAGATTTGAAACGAAATTTTGAAATTTTCCATCATTTGCAGCACGAACCGCTTGAAAATTTAAGTTTAATTGAATAAAATTAAAATTCTATTTTGAATATCAGTATCGATAAAAAATTCACTATAAGTTATAGAACATGAAGTTAACTTTAGCTCCTCGGTACATTATGAATTTTTATCAACTCTTTCTTGTGTGATTCAGTCACGCAGTTGAGCGAAACTAATATTAAATGACAAATTTGTTTTGTGAATCGTTTTCATCAGAACTTTTAGAAGCCGAGGTAGCAACAGCAATTAGCTCTGCTGCACCACAAAATTATCAGCACCCTTTTTCCAGATTTATGGTTTTCACACGATGCTAATCACTATTTGCGCTTCACAAAACATGGTGAATAAGGTCACCTATAACTCCAAATGTTAGAGAAACGAGTGAAAGCTCTTTTAAACTTTCTCTCTTCATCAGTAATTTTTGGTGTCGCATTGACACCGCAGCTTTTATTTCTGGTAAATAAACGTCCCGATTCTTTACAATATCCAAGAAAAAATCAGGTATTTTCCAGTGTAATCGTGAGACGTTAAATAAACATGACAAGTGTTCGTTCAAGGTCTGATTCAACACTTGTGGAAACAGTCTTCTATATACGATGACCTCGAGTTCCATGGTTCCATAGTCACAAAACTAAAACACCAAAAACACCCTATATAATGTCAGTAAACCTGTAGGGAAATTGTGTGGGAAAGACAATAATTCTTTGTTATTCAGCCGAAACAAACAACCTCACAAACTGACTGAAGTGACGAAACATGAAATCGCCGTTAACGATTTAATAGTGATGAGAAATTTAGGTAATTTTGAGGATTTGAAAATGTACCAAGCTGCGATTTTTTTTAAAAGAACGATCCACAAAAAATACAAACTGTGCTCATATTATAAAATGAAATGAAGGGATTTTTAAGGGTACACTAATAATACACGATGAAGCTTGATAATCGCATTTTGTTCGAATGTTATAAATTGCCCAGCACGGGACTGTCAATGAAATGCATGCTTGTGCATTCAGAAAAATTGGGGGTGATGAAACGACGCGCTGAATTATCAACTTAACTGAATATTACAAAGTCATTATTTACGTCACATGGCTTAACCAACTGTGCTGTGATGCTCAAAATGTTCTCACGTAGAGGTAAAATTTTCCATTTGGGAAATAAATAGATTGATTTAATGAGTAGAGCATCTTTGAATGGAATTCAGTACATCATTTGATGTCATGTGTCATGGGTTTGCGAAAGGAATGAAAAAGAATGTTGTCACTGCATATCTGTCCTGAAATAAATGATATTACGAAACGTTTTTATATAATACACAAGCATAGAAAAACGCAAAAAATCATAAAAAGCAGGGTAAAGAACGATGAAAAAGTAAACGAATTCAGCAAGATTTGAGTTTTAATTTTTTTTGCTTTCACGGAGATGGAAATTTTTGCAGGTGAAATGATAAGATTAGTGTTTGATTGTTGTTGAATCCCGCGAACTCTGTACATTTTAAATGAAAGGGATTAGGAGAATGATTTACGATATAATTCTGATGACTAGATTATAATGCATTCGTTAGTATTGATAACTTGTGCAGAATACCTGCATTATAGCCTTAAGTACTAGAATTAAAGTAGATTTAAGGAAAAAGGTTGAAGCGGTAGCTTCATTAACTTATAAAATTGAATTCAATAAATTAATTAAATTAACCGCAATTGGAAGGAATCAAAATAAAACA
>JACJUY010001202.1:12553-42520 GCA_014220935.1 Platorchestia sp. MABIK | reverse complement strand
CGAAGCCCTAGCCGGACATCGGACCTGCCATTGAACTGCTAGTGGTTCTTGCAGCTCGTCCTGTTCCATGTTCCTGTGCTTGTTACGGCTGATTACCACGGGACTGTTTCCCACGTGACCTAGTCTCTTTCCGGAGTAAAACTTGAATGCCCGTTGAACTTAATCTTTATTCCTTCGTAATTAATAATTTCCAATGAAAATTGTACATAACTTACAACTGAAAAATTTGCACTAGGATCAATATTTGGCAACAGCCTTGACTCATGTGTGACGTTCACTATCAGAGTAGATGAAAAATAAGCCACAAATTTTAGAATTATGATCAATAGTGAAGTTTCAATAACTTTTTATTTTCCTGCATGACAAATTGAAATTTGTGGAAAAAGCATTGGGAAATGAACATCAATTACCGTACTAATTCAGAACAAAAAAATATATAATTCATTGTTCAGAGTGTTCAAAGTATTAAGTTAAAAGATGTTCTGTTTGAAATCGAACAAAATTTTGGTTAAAGAAGTTTCAATTCAAAATATTCGACTTTCTCACTATTTGCTGTCAAAATTTTGGCTTACATCAGACGTTTATGTAAAAAAAGCTCACGACTTGAAACATTTTATAGCAACATGCTTAATTAGGCCATCAAACGTAACGACAGAATTTTGCACCGAAGGGAGGTTTTGAACAGATTTGCATGTTTTTTTGTATAATTTACAGAGCAGCAAAATTTATATAAACAAAGTAATGCAATATGCGTAGAGTATGTTTTTTTTATAAAATATCTTTCTACCGAGGCTAAAAAAAACAAAATTTCTGATGTTACAGAACCCCCCAAAAAAATTCATGCATTGTATTTCTTTGTATTTATCATTTGATCCGATGAAGTATTTCAAAGTTGTCTTGCGGCAGAGTAAAAAAGAAAATTTAACTAATGATGCTTTCAAAATTTCCGTTGGGCTTGAGATTTGAAGTTTTTGATGAGCATTGGGTGAATGCTACATTATTCTTTGATGTGCTGTTCGCCAACACAATTGAAATTAAAGATAATTTTAACTAATTACTTCTTAACAGCAAACGTACATTTTTCTTTCGAAAAAGTAAGCCTCATCTTTGTTTAAACAATTGCAGAAATAAGAAAGCTAAACGTATTTGATTCGACTCTCAATTTGAAATGACATTTTCACAAAATATTTTGGAAGCTCAATTATTTTCTGCCCTCCTGGCTGATGTCTGAAGTTTCAGCGATTCACAGGATTTCAGTGGTCCATTATAAGTTTCATTTGAGCTGATTTTGATACCCATTAAAACTAGTTAAGAATTACAATAAGCATTTAGCATATTCACTATGATGAGCACATTTTAATTTTCTAGAATCGAATCACTGAACAGTAAACGAACTGTTTCACTAGTAATAACTTGCATTTTCATTCATCACACTCTCCAAAACTTTGGTCATTATTGCGTAATTGTGAAGGCTCATATTTTAATGTGGAGGCTATGTTGTTCAAAGCGTTTCTGAATCAACGTTTTCATTTTTATCTATCCCGAAGAGAAACATTGGTGTTTTTTCCGAACTCGAATCCGACTAAATAGGCACATTTTTACAGTTTTGTTCATAGTTGATTCATCCTCTCTTATTGATATTAGTGTCAAGGCCCAAGGTGATGAAAGATCCCTTCAAATTGAAACTTAGGGATACGCAACCCATCTTCCAAACTGACAAGAATCCTTGAAAAGTAAGGCATTGTTAACAATTAGTCAGGCAGCCAAGGAAGCAAACATTGCAAAGGCAGGGCCATTGGATAACGACTGCAAGTGCATGGGAATGAGGTCTGGAAAGTAGCAAGCGAGGCAAGAAGTTCCATAAGCGACCAGGTTTTGTGGCTAGACCGACAGTACAGAGGAAATGCAAAGTATAAACTTTAATTCTCAAGTCGTTCATAGGGTTTCGAAAGTATTCTTCGAAAATAAAAAAATAATTCCTCAATTTCACTGGCTTTAGAAAATTTCACCTAAGCTCATTTGAGATGAAAAATTGACTTCAAGATCAGAACAGAGGAAATATTCAGCAATTTTTCATAATAAAGTACTCATGAAAGAAATCAATCGAAGAAATTGTGAAATTATTCTTGTGAAACGAAGCTTCAGTGTCACTACTGAATAGTCAAGCTTTGTGTGCTACCCGTTCCACTGACCAAAAGCTAATTTGTTCAGACCTCAATTACCTGGCGAGTTCCATTGAACATTCAGAGATTGTCGTAGTCGTAAGTTTTTTGAATCTGATCTTACGAAATATTACTAAGCGATGCCAAAATGACAAAAATTTAAATTAATGATTAACAGCTGGGAACTGTTTTGAAACAGAACACAGAAAAAATCTTGAGTTACGTGCGTAAGGTGAGCATGCACAACGCAGTACCATCAAACAACAAAACCTTGTTTCTCTCCCGCCACCGGCAGCAACGTTCAAGACATGAGCCAGTATTTGATTCGATTTCGATCTTTGAAAGAAACAGCTCAAAAGCTTTGAAAATTCTTAATTATACAAGAGTTAAGAGTGTGTCAGTTTAGTTAGAGTTATTTAACTTAACGTAAGTAAAATTTTCTGCAAAGAATTTGGCTTCAATAGTATTATATATGTCAGGAGTCAGAATTATATTCGCTAAGACACTTCCACGACGCAGATCCACAGATGTGGAACGCTTGTGAAGTTCTCTGGATCCGATGCTATAAAGAGATTGGTCTTTTCATGTATGTGGTGGACATGTAATTACATTGATATAATCAACACTTGCTCTCCACATGAAAAGATCGAGATTTGGGTCATTTGAACACTGTGGAAACGAGAAGGTTCTCTTGTCAGGTTTTGTTCAGAGAATGTGTAATTACAGCGTTGTGTAAACTCGTACTTCTTACTCGTAAAAATCCCTGCAATCTATTTAAATAAATAAGAGAAACTCTCGTGTACATTTTTAGTTAAGTCGTAATCTATGTGCACACTGAAAACCCTATTAAATGGTTCCTCATTTATGGAAACAGACCGGTAAATCCAATTACCAGCACTGTATACTCTCACAACCAGAAGGTTCGACTAGTGTTGCATTTGCTCCGGCAATAAAGACACAACAACAACAAATTTAGAATTTTGTACTGCAAGTTGTAAATTAATATTCCCTATTCTAGTCATGTCATGAAACACATCATGATCAAACTGACCAACAGCGTTCAACGTGAATCTTGTGCGTACGCGAATCTGTGATCCTGAAGTAAACTATATAAGGTACTTATAGAGACACGTTTTAAATTGCATCAAAACTAAACAGGATAATTTTACCAGAAAAAACTGCAGAAAACAATATGACGTTCAATTGCATAAGTAAAATCCCAACTATTTTAAATTAGGTTCAGTGAACAAATAATGTTAAATCGTTACATGAATGGATTGCAACTAATCTTCCACTAATAAATGTGCAAAATTCACAGAATGAAAGCGTTTTGGAATGAATTAATAACATCCAAAAATAAGAATATAAAAATAGAGTTTTGGTTACAGATCTTCAAATTTCGTTTTTGAGATGACTCGAAAGTCGATGTTAAAGTCACATGATGTTGTCATTATATGATAAAATTTCTTTCTTTGTCATATTCTTCATTATACCTACTCAAGTCAATGACTATTTTACGATTAATACAACTCGCCGTTAGATGGAAATAACCGTGCATTGTCACATAACGAGGCAAGAGCTTTTAGAATTATTTTGCAAAGCGAGTTGCAACAAACATTTTCAGCAAAACAGAATACAAAATTATTATTTATTGGTTTAAATATGTTCTAACAATACGTGAAATATGTAACAAACAGGAAGGAACTGAAATAATTTGGGAAAAATATTAACTACTCTTTTCCGCGTATGAGGTTCTAGAATGAGTGATAAAAATGTTTACTTCGCTTACTCTGTCGATGGGTTAGACTTTGATCCGAACGTATTTCCAGTTTAAATCTTCTATTTTCTCGCGTATTGAAACCTTTAACTATTTTTTCATCATTCTGCTCAAAGCACTTTCCTACTACTCATTTCCTCAAATTTTAATACCTAGCCTTCTGCCTGAACGAGAAGCCCGCTTGTGCATTAAAACTCAGTTTAGTACCATTGTAACACTGTAGGTATTATTTTAGGATTACACTGGGATATCGAGAAATGTGTGCTGAAACATTTGTAATGAAATGAAGTCGTATATTTATCTATTATACACTGGGGGTTCGTTCTACTCGGGTTGGCATTTTTACGGCTCGGTGTTTCTTATAATTTTTCACTGGACTACTAGCTCTGCAGTGTGCGAAGGTCGTTTCTTTGCAGGTTTTTTGGGGAACCTTGGCTGATTTGTTTGTCACATGCATGAACATTCTTCTGAAGTTTCTGAATTTCTGGGAGTGGCCTTAGTTTTCCTCAATTTCTTCCTCTGCAGTTGGAGCGTCGAACATCGGTCGATGGTGCTGGTTAGATTAAACTTGGCACCTGTTTTGTGTAAACTATCATACCAAATTCTCAGCATCCTTCGAGTGCCGATGTTGATGTGGCTTAGCCTGATCATGGCTCCTCTCAGAGCACAGAGCGTTACGGTGACTTGTCTCCTCTCTGCTCATGTCCGTGTTCGTGATCAGTCTGCGTCTGGTTTTGGTGCATTGTTTTCTCTGACTTTTTATTCAATTTACTAATTCGATCAATAAACTCTTAACACTAAACAAAGAATTACCAGAATTCTACAAGGTTAACGACTTTTTGATGTTAAGTCGTTATTCGTTCAACACGAGTTTGAATAAATGAAAAACAAATCTTTAAAAGCTTTACTTCTGTTTTTCTAAGCCTTTAACATCAAAATGTCATAAATGAAAAAGAAATCTTTAAAAGCTTTACTTCTGTTTTTCTAAGCCTTTAACATCAAAATGTCATAAATGAAAAACAAATCTTTATAAGCTTTACTTCTGTTTTTCTAAGCCTTTAACATCAAAATGTCATAAATGAAAAACAAATCTTTAAAAGCTTTACTTCTGTTTTTCTAAGCCTTTAACATCAAAATGTCTTCCACCGTATGAAATAAAGATAATTCTTTATTTGGAACTTATGTATACATATTGAATACATAAACAGGTGCTAATAACCATCATATTAACCAATCTCTGTTTCTGATCAAAGATCCAGAAATCAAATTCAAATTCTGATTTTCATCATACTAAAAAATTCTGTGGATCACTGCTGAGATCACTTTCGTTGTAGCTGCGATTGTTAAACAAGGAATATAATAATAGAAACTCGAATCAAACTATATCGATCATGTGACAAGGAAAGCATAAACCCACAAAAGAAATTGAAAAACAAACTCTGACTAACAGAAAAATAAAAATGTTCACTATCAATATTACATCAGTTGTAAAGGGAAAGCTGATTACATATCATTTAAAACAGTCTTTTCTTTTAAAATGTAAAGAGATTCTCAAATGCGGAGGTTTATTTGACTAGAAGCGGAAGATATTACTTTAAAATCGTGTAGCCCAAGGGGAATATCATACTTCATTGCATGAGAGCGGACTGAAGAATGGGAAGGGGTTGAAATGAACTGGTTGGGTCTAAAACTCTTGTCGGCATGGTCTGCAACACGAATAACGAGGGCTCGAATAGTCGAGTGCGTCAGCGTCAGTAAACCTCGAAAAGTACTTTTATTCAAATATAATCAACTCATTTTACAATGCTTGCAGCCCTTATACTGGAAGACACGGCCTCGCGCGTTGAGCTCATTGATGAACATAAGTATTTACACTGTTTCTTCACTGCAGCTCTCAAGAAATGTTGCTATTTTTCCCTCCATTTCCTGGAGCAACTGCATTCAACACTATGGATTTCTCTGGGTTAGCGTCAGTCGACTTCTGGACAGTGCTGTAGTGACAACTCTACGGAGGTTGCTCTCCGACTTTCGCTTGAGAGAATTCCGTTCGGGAGATCCGGTTTGGTTAGGGGAACGCAGATCGGAAACTGATGTAGAGAACATTTATTTAGTGGATTCTTGTAACTGAAATTGCTCATTTATCAGGAAATTGGGCTGCAATTGTTTGCTGAATGGTCAAATCTTCTTGAATGTTTAAAAATAGCAGATGAAAACATATACCATCTAACACCGCATCTGATTGTATTTAAATCTCTTATCATGAGGTTTGAAATCGTCGTATTCGATTTTAATTTCATATCAGTATTAGTTTTTGTAACTAATTTGAGACTTGATTGAGAAGTTTTATGTTTGCAGTTTAAATGCATGTACTAATTTGCTTGTGGGACGTTTTTAACGTTTTTCAATATCGATGACTAGTTTTGGGTCGTTTTGACACCTCTGCTGTGCGGTGAAAAATACAGAATTTTTGCAAATTTTTTCAACATAATTTCATTCGCGCCATTCGCTAAATTGTCGAACGACGAAATTTCTGCCAATAAATGAATGAATTATTCTCTCTCGTACAGACTGAAATTGAAACCTCAGTTTTTTATTGGGAACTATGAGCTCTTTTGAAATGGCAGAGAAAAAACTACGCATCACTTGAAAAAGGATCTTTCCCATAAAATTATTCGTTTAAATTTAACCTAAGCGCATACAAGGCTAAATAATTAAAACTTAAAAAATTAAAAAAAAAATTTCAGGTGTGTTTCTCGTTTTTTTTCATTCAATATGAACACAATAATTGTGAAAACAATATTTGACTTTGAAACAATCCCATTGCATTTGTACCTTGTATGACCAAGTACGAAAAAGTGTTGTCGAAGAATGACTTTTTAACCCACGAGATAAAGAAATTCTCCTCGGTCATAGCAATTTATTTTAAATAGATAAAATTATCTGACAACTTTGTCATTTAAATATCTTCACAGTTAAATAAGGAAGAATTGAAAATATTTTTAGGAAATTTCAATCTGGATGTTTAAGACTCAGCTTCTAAAAATCATTCTAAATTCAACCAAGTAAAAAATTATTTTATATATTAGCTTACTTTTAAGCACAGGAGCAAATTAAAAACCAAGTTAGGTTGTCAGTAAGCTTGGAGCATGATGTTCCTTCAAACGAGCGATATTTTCAGCAGCTGCATTTTATTTCCGTAATTACGCTCATTTGGAAATTTAACTTCGCACGACAAATTTTTTAATAATAAATCATTTCAAATTTCATGCAGGAAAAAAAGTTCTAAATTATCTTTGCAAATATGTGCATTGCCAGCTTAAATGTTGATGTTGTATTTAGCATTCATGGATGTAAGCCATTTCTTCTGATATAAATGAAATGATTCACAACATCGTGAATTAAAATTTAGGTTTGTTATAATTTCGCATTTGAACTAATCTCATGATTACAAAAACCTCAAAATTTTTAAATATGTGCAACTTCACATACCGATCATGTGCATGTTCACCATGTTATGTAACCATGCTCGAGAGTCGCAAAAATAAATTCTTCCAATTAACTAAGTTTCAAAACATCATTTACGCTGTAACTTCTTTTTTTCAGAGAACTTCGATCGGTAGATTAGAAAGAGCCAAAGCGCTTTTTTATAACTAAATACCAAAGGCAATAATTGTTGTATGTGCATAGTAGGCAAAATATGTGGCAAAGTATTTCGTTTCATATTCACATAGAGTTTTAGAACATGATTGGCAAAACAAAACTTCGAATTAGCATAGGAAAATGGAAGAAAGATGTTCAGATGGTACACCCAAACTCGATGACTCTCGACTCCCCAGACCTGCATCTGAATCGTACTCTAGAAACATTCACTGAGAGAGCGGGCTTTGGTGATGTTTTCTTTGCATCTGAGAACATGGCACTGGCGAATGTTTCCAGGAACTATGTAACTGATGCAATGCCCGAACAAACATTGGTGCCGTTCCCGTTAGTGGGTTCAGAAGGCACATCAGTGGTATCGAATTCTACTCTCATCCAAGATTTGCCTTTGGAGATGCGATTCAATGACTCCCACGTTATCAGGATAGTCGGCTACGCTCTCTTGATGGTCATGTCTGCAATTGGCAACATCTCCCTTCTGCTATCCCTGGCCAAGTAAGTGCAATGTTTCTGACCACGTGAGCTTTATTATCTCCGGTGACCACGTGTAAGTATACTATCACTATGTAGAGAGTAGGTCAGAAGAGCTTTGCTATCTCTTATACAAATGAAATTCCTCACCACGTGAGCCTACAGTCACTATATAGTTTCTTAGTCTTGCCAAATAAGCGTTATTGTCTCACTTAAAAATGTGATTTCTTTATCAAGTGAGTTAACAATCACTGATGCCATGAGCTGGCCAAGCAAACTTTACTGTTTCACATCAAATTGGGATCCTTCACTGTGTAAGTTTACAGACGCCATCAAAATAAGCTGGCCAAGTGATCAGGCAAGGGTAAATATTTTGCAAGCCAAAATTTGAATAGTCATACCTTCGATTTCCATAAAAGATGTACAAATGAAAATGTCAAAAACTCCACGGGATATACTACCAGTATTTAAGTATCTGCTCCTAACTGCTCGCCTGAGTCATGAATGATGCGTAATCAAGCTCTTTAGGTAACTTTTATTATTACTACACCTATTTGTGTGACTGCAACTGACTAGGTTACTTTTAGTAGAATTTCTTACCAGGTTTATGGTCACTACAAAAAACAAATTAAGTTAATACGTCACCATGTGCATGTTACGGTGTTTTAGCAGAAAAGTTTTGGTGAATGTAATAACGCTAGTATATCATCAAGATTCTTTTCGATAACTAAAGTTTTATACTCGTTGAATTAAAAATCACAGGCGATATTTCTCGTAGTCACTGCTAAGACACAATGCTCATCTTGAAAAAAGAATTGTGAGCGAAATCAATATTTTCAAATTTTCGTCTGAAAATATTTAGATGTTTAATAGATAATCGCTTTTATTTACATCAATTCATTGCCTGTAGCTCATTCAGGGGAATCACGCAGTGAGGATGTGATAGGTATTTTGTAGATTGCTCCACCCACTTCTCTCATCACGTTTCTGCAACCATTTTTACTAAAGATAATGTTACATAAAATGACGAATTTCTATGCAACCTTGAGTATCGTGTTCATGTCACTTATTCCTAAATGAAGTAGTGATAATGAATTGACATGTTCGTACATGTGTGAGCGTCTTAAATTTGTTATTTGCGAATGTAGGTCGAATCCGAATTTAAAACGAACACCTCAGTAAAGTGTTCTATTATATACACTATGTAGTGTATTTAATAGTGTATCATTGATCCTATCCAATAGAATATATGAAATTCGGCCCTAAAAGTAATTTCTAAACAGGTCTGATGAATACCGGAATATGAGAAAATTAGATGAGAAAAAGGAATCATATTTTCTATTTGAAAATATGTTCAAGCATGACGTGAAAAACAGAATAATTTTGTGGTTTATAAATCTTCTTTATTTACGGACCACATCCTTCTGTGCCCTCAGTTCTTTTCACAGATATATGTCAGGTCCAGCAGACTGAATATTTGGCTGTTTCGTTACGAACGACTCGACAAGCGACAGCAGAGGGTTCTGGCAATTTAAACACACGAGTAAATGTAATTTCTCATCTAATGAAGCATTTGGGTACTACATTCTTTGAAACTTCCTTTGCATACTTTGAAATTTCATGAAGATACTTCATTCTCTATTTGGTCGATTCATTTTTCAGAGAAATCAATTTGAAACAAAAAAAGAAACTGAAATCTGCCCAATTGAGACATGTCAGTCGAGGTTTGTCAGCCTTGCATGGTGCTGACATTTAACACTTCAATGAAAAGGGCAATGGTTGAACCTTGTAATTTATTGAATTGCAGGCATTGGGTTTGGCTGTACAAATTTTACCAAGAGCAATCCGCAAAATTTTGGCAAAAATAGTCTGTTATTCACACCAGATCGAGTACTTTGAAATCTATTCTTTTCAATGCTTTCTTTCGAAGCTTGATTTTCTCTGTATCAAAAATTCTGCTCTATATGGACATGTGCCCAAGCTAAAGGAGACTCTTGAAATGTTCTGACCGATCATCGGCTGCTGTTCTAAGGAGGTATCCGAATATTACGAGTAAAGAAAAACGAAGAGCACATACCATTTTGCGTCCCGAAGCCATTCATTGTCGTTTGACCGCGTCTTATACATATCGAAATGCTTGTGAAAGAAATGTGCTCATCTAACACGAAACGGAGCAACGGAGGCTGTTTAGTCCTCGAAATAGATCAAAACAATATTCTTGTACAATGTAGCTTAAGGATCAAAGCGAGTATTTTTAAATGTTTCGCATTACACAATGCCATTCTTCTCAAAGACACGTAGTTCAGATACATCAATAACTCCGGGATATTACCAATGCCCACAAATTCCGCAAAGACGCTCTTCGCATAAACACTTTCCACGCGAACAATTTCCATTATAACACTTGAGAAAGCACTAGCACAGGTGGATACTGTCAGTACTGACACTTTTTCCCAGGGCTCATTTTCCAAGGGGAAACCTTCAATAAAGTTTGCACAGATGATTTTTATCATCAGGGAAATTTTTCGCTCTTTTCAAAGGGAAATTTTATACTTGGACATTTTCTACGTGAAAGCTTTCTACATGAACACTTTCATTAGACACACGTTACTCACTGAAAGTTTCCTCTATGCTCCGTTGTACTCAGAGAGTAATATTTATTTCAGACAGTTTCGCATTGCAGTCATTTAAAATTGTAATTTAGTTGTGGTAAATTTCACTTTTTCTTTGTTGATTGTAGCCTTTTATTAGATCGCACCACGTTAAAATTTCAAAAATTAATGAGTTAAGTGCTGTCATACGAGAGTAAGTTGATATTTCCTTCTTTATTGAAGTAATTCATCCAACTCAAAAACAATGACACATGACGCTCTGCAGCAATCATTTTCATTGCCGTTGTGTTTTCGTCGGTGATGCATTTTGCAATTAATGATTAGGGCTGGTGCTGTGTTGCGCCCTAGCTTCAGAGGACGACTTGAAACAGATAGATGAATATCATTACTTGCTCGAACAACGTAAAAATGCGCCTTAACAACAACGCAAAATGCATTCGAATTCTGTTCAGTCGTCGGAATTCATTAAAAACAAAAAGATGCTTGCATGGAGATGACGTGTGGCGATAACAAAAATAATGCATATTGGCGCATCTACAGGAATAAAATTTCATGACAATTATACAAACTAACTCAAACGATTCGATTCTTTTGATTTAGATTATATAACAGACCTAAACAAAGGAACTATGTTATTTTGTATCCATTTCACGATCGGAGGAAACGGTGAATAATTGAATTTCATTAGGTGAGTTCATACAGTAAAGGAACGATTAATTGTTGCGTGTCTTTATTTTAAATAAGTTTGGGTAATTCGCTGCTTTTACTGACGGTTGCGCGGAGTGTTGTAATCGTACGATTGTTTCCAATGCAAATCTTTACAGTATTTTACTGACTATATAACTTCTATTTCAAGTCAATATTTGCTACTGTTTTTTCACGATTTTTAAATTTGATTTCACTTAATTTGTTCTTTTCCAAATTGTTTACGAATACGTAGCTTTTTTGTAAATGTACCCAGATGTACGCCATCATTTAACGTTGTTTCCGTAGTCGTTTTATCGTTCATTGATACGGGATCACATTCGAAATTAACTGCCAATGCAATTATTTTATACTTGATTTAATTGTTCACGGCTTCAACTCGTCATTTTGAAAATATTTCAGTCATATTTCTTTCCACAACAACTTTTTCGCGCTTGGCTACTACACTCAGAGCAAAACTTATCCTACTATTGGGATGGAGTATGATTCGAATATATTTTGATTGTTTTCTCTTCAATTCAAATTGTGTCAACATCAAAACCACACTTTCACTTGATCCATTCTTTGTGTACTCGGCCTCAATTTCAGGCTTTCGGTCGCTTGATATCAAGAGGCCGATGAATCAAAAAATCTTTAGGTTACTTTGCAAACTTGTCAGTCACCTTCACGGAAGTGGCGTCTCGAAATATTATTCATCGTTGATGTGCTACAAAATCCTCTCAGGGAGGGTACACCTATTGTATTTATGCGAATTGGCGCTCCTGAAGAGATGAGAAGCCATAAGCTGTATTGAAAAAACTGAGTAGGAAAAAATGCGAAGTTTAATACATTCAAATTTATGTTTTATTTCGAATAATTAGATTGATCCATTACGGGCAACTTTTGGATCTTAAGCAATATTTTAAATAATTAAAGTTTGAGCTTAAGTGAAATTACGTATTCAGTTAGACGCTGAGAAATTCAGGGTCCGGAATTGAAACGCAGCGGATTAGATCTGCAGTGAAGCAAACGCAGGGCGCGGCGCTTCTGGCGGCAGCCAGAAACGCTCAATAGCGGCCATTTGAAGGTAACGAGAGCGTCAATACAGTACAAAAAGATATCTTTCCCTGCTTCAGTGGAAAAAAATTAGGTTTCACAGCATTGAACAGACAACTTATTCAAGTTCAAATAATTTGACGCTTTCAAACTATAACAGATCCTTCAAGTTTAAATTCCAAGTTTAACGTTTAAAAACCTAGGTATGACTAAAATAAAATGTACTCAGCATTTCCCATGAAGTACAAGGTTCAAAATTTAAGGTACAACGCTTACATATCAAATAGAAATTCAGCAGACTGCGATGATTTGTATTGATACACCGAGAAATGGGATGTGTACCATGAAAGACTTCCTCCAGTCGACGGACAAGGGTGTCTGACAAAAGCGCCTACATCGTCAGCATACTCGACGCATCCAACACATCCCAAGGGCTCGCAAGTAGAGCAGCGGAGAGTCGACCTCCCAGATGGACAGTTTAGGGCCGCCATAAGCAGCGGTCCGAAAACGTGGTGGGAGACGGACGACCGCTCCAGTGCCCTCCAGCGAACGCGCTCCCGGCCGGCGAGGCACCCAGGGAAGCTAGCAGCGCAGGACTAGACCGCAATCTAATATCTCACGGCAGAGGCTGATCGTTATTGTGATGACGAGCGTCTGAACAACGATAAAAACGTGCATACGTGGTTACGTCAGAGAGATGTCTCCAGAAGCTCCAACAGCACAGGCTACGTCGACATCTACATAATTGTTTGCAATGAGCATGCTACGAATGAAACTTCGTCAGACACGCAAATCTGTTTTTTTAACATCTGAAACTATTTAGGGCGTTCATCCTAAATCGGTAAAACAGGATATTTATATTTTAAACAAGATGAAGGTTATTCGTTGAAATAGAATTCCTGTCCCTTTGTTTAGCACCCATCACTTTCTTCTATAATTTTTAATTTTCAAAACTTATTTCAATCTCACAATATCTATGCGCGTAACACAAGCTACACATTAGGCAAAGATTTGATGTCCCCATATTTCTATTTTAATTGATCTATTCCTCCTTTATTTTTTTGAGCACATTTTATTGTGCTCAGTTATTTATTGTCTATTCTAATCGGTGATGCAAAAATTCACACTTCGGGAGCATCGTATCATGTTAAAAAATTAACGAATTAAGACTAATGACAATGGATTTCAAAGAGGTATTTTCCAAACACAATTCCAACAAAAGTTGCAGTGAATAAGTTAAATGCTCGTAAAATATTGTCCAAACTGAGAAGCGCAGGATGAAGAGCATGGAAAGATAGCAGCATCTTGAGCACACACAACAGATGCGAAAGCTCGTTGATAAACAGCAAGTTTTCGAGCCGGTAAAGTTGCTTCATGCAATTACCTTAACATCATCATCACGAATTTGGTTTAAGAAGACAAAGTAAAGATATTAATTAAATCACCCACGGTTTTAGGTGCACGGAAATTGAACTGGGGCGGAAGATGAAGATTTTCCGTCCGTTGCTCATAATCGCTGCTGCTAAGAGACGATCGGGGAGATTGCTTCAATCTCCGTATTTTAATCACGACCTTGTTAGTGTGTCCAACATGCGATGATGAGATGGCTTTTTGGTGACAGTAGGGCTTTATGGTAAAAAGATTAGTGAAACAAACTGGTAATTCAGGCCAGTGAAACATGAGCAAAATAAGAGAGTAAGGAGAAGGGAGAGAAATTATAGTGAAGGAGAGTGAAAGGAAAGTGTTTACGGAGAGGTAAAAAAGCACAGGTTCATGGCAGAAAGGAAAGAGACGGTACAAAGAACAAGTAATTTGAAATCTTTCGAGTCAAGAGCCCGATCCGAAGGAAAAATAAAGAGAGCTGGAGTGAGAACATGAGGAGATAAAGATGTATAAGAAGAAGGAATAGACGTGAGAAGATAAAGAGCTATAATCTCTTACCTAAAGCGGAGCACATCTCTCATTCTTCACAAGCGGTAAGCAATTACGTTTCGGAAACAATAAAGCTTAACGTTTCTCAAACTATGACAAGTTTTCATGTTGAAATATTAGCAAACATTCTTTTTCCAGAAATGTAATAGATTTTGTCATTATTGAAAATAACCTCATACTCATCCAACTAAGAAAATTTTTTTTTACAAATTCCTAAAAATTACACTAATTTTACCCCGAAACAGGGTCAACGATCCCATCTCGTCGCACATTTTAGTTGCGAAATTACTGGCACAATTGAAACTGACGGTAAAATCGGTACAATTTTTTCAGAAAATTTTACTTCTCTTTCGACCCTAGAAAACAGTGCATTTAAGATGGCGACGCAGCCCACAGATTCACCGCAGCCTGCATCTAGAACGACCTGCGTTCTAAAGTCGAGTGTTCTGGAACTGCTCTGGAAGTGGCTGTCGACAGCCGTAATTGGAATCGAAGTCTGATTCCAGAACTTACGCTGCATTCCAGTTGCATTCCAGTTGCATTACGCTGCATTCCAGTTCAACGAGCCTATCCACGAACGCCCCGATGCTCTTGCTAGAAACTCGTTTGACTGATCGATCGCACACTTCTGCACCGATTGCAGTCAATTTATGAGTCCCAAGATGGCTTCGAGCCAATCACAGAACATCTAGCATTTAAAGCCACAGGACGCTCACGATCTACACATTGTAAATTTGTAACATTCAGTAAAGTGTTCAAGTAAGGCTAAATAGAACGGTTTTAAAAGGATTTTTTAATGGATTAGGGGGGTGATGATTTCACAGCATCTTTGCGCAATGAAAAACCGTAGTAACAACAAAGTAAAAGCAGTTTTGAGTGAAATTTTTTCTGATAACTCTTTCAGAAAGATTTATACAGCTACATTTAAGCTGAAATACTATTGAGTACTAATAATTCTCCTGTAGCTTATTCGTTGTATATACAACTCACAGCAAAGAAGCTGATGGGCTTCAGCAGAGGCTTTTAGTCCAGTGGAATGAATATGCAAATCGATTGCAATCTAAGGTTGCGTTTTGTATTCGCAATCTGAGTCGAGTTTCGTCTGCCAATTGCAACACTTACGCCTGTATTGGAAGCATTATTAGAAATGGAACGAATTTTTGATATTCATTCTATCCCGTATTGATCATTAGTCGAAATCTGGCAAGAGAAAACAGCAGAAAATCCCTTCGTGGGAATTAACGTTTAGGCATGGATCGGGCATGAAACGCTTCATTCGAGTGAAAACGTTTTCGAAGAATAAAAACACAATTGTTGAACATTTGAAGAGATTTTAGCTTTCTCACGTCTTCATTCGTAGTTCAGCCGAGAATTTAGGCGTAGTCTCATGGCTTAAGCCTCAATATAATGGATTTTCCGCTTTTGAGCCATCAAAGTGAGTTCAGTTTAGAATTAAGAGTATGTACATTTACACTTTTTTCAACGTTTATTTTTAGGTGTTTATTTTTTCGTCCATGTATAAATAAATGATAACTGAAGTTCCTCTTTCCAGTTGATCGATTCTTGGGTCATTGAATGTCATCGCACATCTACCACAGCTTTTTAAAGTGTTGGTTTTTCTAACCCTAGCAATTGAAATGTATTTTTCAGTTCTATGCTGACATGGCTGTTGGATTTATCAGTCAGAAATGGGGGAACGTCAATTCAAAGTACAATTCCTGACCTTTGTTTCAAAATGAGAACCTGTAATTTGTTCTTCGTTCCGAAAAATCTTCCTCTCTTCTTTTGTCATCCTCAGATCCTCAAAGAATGTTTTCAAATTTAGTTGCTCCTTTTTCTTCAGAAGTTGAAAGACGCCTTCTATTTACAGAGGTTGAAATGAAGTGACATTTTGGGAGCTTGTTTAACGGTAAAATTTAAAGTAAATAAGGCAAAAAAAAACCTTGAAAATCTAGAGACTCTGAAGAAGGGCCTGAGGTAATAAGCTCTGAGGCGTCTTTCATCTCTCTAAGTAGACGATGTTGATGTTTTGAGGTAAATAGAAAATAAAGTTTCAAACCCTTCATAGGGAGAAGTTTAAAGGATTATCATTTAATTTTGAATTATAAAAAAAATTTATCATGTAAATGTCCCGAATTTTTATTTAAAATTAAAAACATGATCTTGACGTTATTAGTTTGCCATTGAGTGCAACTACTGCAGAGAAAAGTGCTGTTCTGGCTTTGTTGCGTGTGATATCAACTAATCATTTGTAAGACTTTAATCTCAGTTTAGATAACTTTGAAACATCATGTGGAGAACGTTTTGAGCAAAATGAAAGAGTCGTTTGCAGGAGGTATTCGGTTTGAAATGTCTATGATTTTACCATGTTACGTACAGGTGAAAGTTGTTTCTACGGTCAGTAAAATGTTGAGTTTTTTGAGAACGTATCTCTTTCCGTTGAAAGAGCATACAATGCCCGTAAAATAACCTAATTTATTTTTATTAAAGAAAATCGTTATAGGTTTCTTTTAGCAATGATTATTATGGTTTCGTTTTGATCAAATACCAATGTTAAGCGAACTATTTACGTAAACCCATCGAGATCCTGTAATGAAATTGGTAAAAAATTTAAATGATTAGCGTCTTTTTTAGAAAATAAATGAATTATTCTCGAATAAAATCCGAAGCCTTACTTCTGACAGCAGTGAATGGTTAATTTTTTATTACGTTTTTGAGCCGTTTTTAGAAATTTAAGTAACTAACTTGCCTTCCAAAATGTAATTTGTATGATTGGCCATTTCTTCATACTCGATGGAAATCTTCAAAATGATCAGTATTTTCCTTGAGATTATAAATTTCGTTCTAAATTTATATTTTGTTCGACCAATGCGTTGAAAAAGTACATGAGTAAATTTATGAGTATACATAATAATTTTGCTCTCAATGACTAAGTAGCGAAAGCGGAAAAGATTTTCGACATTCAGAAGCCCATTATTTCATTAAGACAAACACTAAACTTCAGGTACTGAACTTGTCTTTAACCTCATTTTACGGCAGCTGTTATAAAGTATTTATTTTCACTTATGGCAAGGGTTTTTGTGAGAAACTTTTATATGAGGTTTCTTGAAAAATTTCTATGAGGTTTCTATGAGGAACATTTGGTATAAGGTCGTGTTAAACTTCCAGGCTAAAATTCCATTTGAAGTGCATTTCTTTTCTAACCTTCTATTTTTTCGTTTCAGAAGACGCCACAACTCACCGATGTCCCGAGTAAACCTCTTGCTACAGCACCTAGCCGTGGCAGATCTTTTGGTCACCTTCCTGCTCATGCCATTGGAGGTGAAAATAAATTTATAGGTCATTATATTATCGCTTGATGTGTACATGGTGAAAAGGTATAGCATATTCCCTACACGTTTTTATTATTACCTCTTTTTCTGGTGTTAATGGCTATTCGTTGCGTACTTTGGTAAAAGTTATCGTCGGGATTTCAGAATTCTTACTAACGAATAGTCATTTTTTGTTTACGTGAGTAGCAGGGAAATTAATTTGAGTTTTTCCAAATGGGCCTATGAAATGACGCATTTGAATACCATCGCTGAGGGATTGGCACCATTTCCTTAACCGCTATCGTACTTAAATATGTGCCTCAATCCAAACGCATTTTATCCCCAAAAATAACGCATTTTTAACGCAATAACGCAAAAATAACGCAAAAATAACGCAAAAATAACGCATTCAAATTGGCCTCCAAAAAAATGCATTTTTGGCCATAATGAATCTTCACAACACTCAATCCTCTCTATTGAAAACGGATATCTGTAGAATAACGTTGATTTGGATTGAAATGGTAAAGCTTTCATGCTTATAAGATTTAATCATCATCCTCATCATCGTCGTTAGTCAAAAGTGAATGAAAATACGTTCGTTAGAGATGAGTGAAATTTTCTTCAAGCAGAGATTCTCTCAAATTTTCACTAGAAATTTTCTCGCCTTTTCATAACAGGTTCTCTCGATTTTCATCAATCAATAGTTGCTCAATGGCATGGGGCTTTCAAGGCGATTGAGCGTAGGCGTGCCGTTGGCTCAGCAGGTTGAAAAGATCACATTCTTTCCGCTGTCTCTTTAGTTCTGCTCTTGAAGTACATTTCAAAGAGCTGGTTTCTGCATAGAACTAAATCGAATTTGAAATTGAAATGGGCTCTCTTTCATCGCATTGATTCGATTCTTCTCCTTGGAAAATAACTTTAAATTAAAAGCTTTCTCGAAGTGGAGCAAGTGATGATGACTGTGCATCTAACAGTAGTGTGCCATTGCTCAGTGGTCCTGAGAGCGTTTTTAAAATTCCACTTTACGTAATTTGCGACTCATATTTAGCAACCTTATATAATTTTTAAAATTTAGAGGACATTGATTCAAATACTCTCCAAATAAGAGTGTGTTTGAGTGTCCACAGGTTCATTCTAATGTTTTCTCATGAGCTGTGTTCTATTTTCATGAATGTGGATCAAAGGCCACCCATGCATTCAAGTTTATTTACATCTTTGCATTAACACAAACAGGAATATATTAGAGCATCTGGTATCTGGTTCATTATTCATTGGTATTAGAGTATCTGGTTCATTCTAATATCGTTTCAAAAAATTGTGTTATATTTTTTATATGTTATTCAATACTTCACATGCATTTTTTCATACTTATTTAATTTCATGCCTACACATGATCGTATGTACAAAATGCAATCATACGCGCACTTTTTAAAATGTTTAAGCTCCTCGATTTAATTATACATATATAAATGTGCAGGGCACATGTATGCAATGTATTCAAACTAACCAACTGTTTCATTCCTTTCGTAAAAATGCTTTTCATTGCAATCATTTTACAGACACGAAAGTTTTGCAACTTTTCGTGTTCTGTAAAATTCCTGTGAGGATGCAAACATTTTACAAGCGTATCTCACCATTCAAAATAAGTTTCGTAGCTCACCATTCAAAATGCCCCTTTTTCCCAATTCAAATGTTTTAATTAAGGTTAAATTTAATATCACAATGTGAAAATGTTTCACTCCATAAATTGAAATGTATCTGGAAAGGCATTCAATTGGTTCACGATGACAATTACATGATTCACGCAATTTTAAATTCACATTAGTTCTGTGGGTCTTAAATATATTTCAGCATTGCTGAGCTTTGCGGAATGATTATATAACAAATTCTTTAGCCTGCAGAAAGAGCGAAATGTCAGCATTCTGATTGTGATAGACCAATCCCAAGATGAAGAAAACTCGTAACGCAAAATTCTTTCAGGTCAAGCGATAATTGCGGGACATCAGTTCATTTAAAGGGATAGTGCAGCTTCAGTTTCGAACTCTCAACAACTTCCGGATTTCGTTTCTAAGCCAAAACCAATCAATCCACCTTTTGAGACTTTCTAAATGGTTTTCTATAACTGTTTAAACACACTCATGCATTCAGATTTGACAATAATTCCCGTTTATTCTGTAATTCGACGGAACGTTACATGTATAAAATTGCTCTATAATAGAGTGCACTTAGTTAGCACGTGCGTTCCAATGGATAATAGGACATGAGTCTGGTTGCATAATGATGTTATTGATTATAAGCTAAATATTGAAGGTCGATAAAAAATCATGATCTGGGGAAACTTGCGACGTAATTGCTTTTGCTTCACTGATCGTGAGAGAAATAAGTTGCTCAGGATACGGTGCAGAATACGAAGGCTTTGTTGTATTCATGGGAATTAGTTACCTGAATAGAGTTGTTTTTCTGTTGCCTTGCTTCTGAGAAGATCCCTTTCGAGTAATTTGATCTTTCTGTAAACAAATTGTCAGAAATTATTTGTTAAATAGAGTTCAGATCTCATCAGTTTCCAGACGAGTTCGGAACCGATCCGGTTATGAAACGATTTGAAAAATAGGAATGAAGAAGATGTAAATTAAACTACACAGAACTCTGAAAATTTTCTTACTTCTATCTACAGTTTTGGATCTTGTATCCGAGCACCCAAAAAATTGATGAAGCAGTCCTCTACCGCAAAAATATTGAAATTTTTATACGGGATATGTAAATCACTTTTCCTGAAAGATCTGCAGTGCATTTTTCTGTAGAGAAACGCGTCCACGAGGTGTGAAAATAATTCGCATGTGAAATCATCGCATGTGAACGGCAAAGTAACAAATATATGTACAAACATGTGGGTATTGCACAAAGGTGATATAGTCATAATTTTGTGAAAAGTGTGCCACTAATAACACAGAGGACAGGTGTAACAATAGTTCTACAATAAACATTCCCTGATATTCCTTCTGATAAATTTCTTACGAACTCTAAATGAATTAATTCACAGAATTAATTTTACTCAATAACCTCACAGTTTTTCCTATTATACGTCCTAAAATTCTTGTTCATCACAATGGGAAGCCACGACTGTAAAAATTGAAACAACATTTAGGGGGCACTTCGTTGGAATAGCTCCAGCGTTTTTTTTTTCAAAACCAAATTAATCGGAAACACTCAAGTTCTCAGGATTCATTTTGAAACTTTAGAAAATTTAAACCCAATCAAGTAGAGTCTGTTTTCATGAGCACAATTTTTCCAACGAATGAAGCATAGAAATCTGAGAAGCGGATAGAAACACTAAAAATTACAGCCATCTGAACCACAGTATCTGAAGAATAATTATAATTTGAACTCGATTTTTTTAAGTCTCAACTCTGTCGTACGTAACATGGCATGAATCTGATCTTAAAATTAGTAAAGAAGGGTTTCGACATGATCTGGCTCTCCGAATACACGCTCAAAATTGTTCATGATCATCAGAATGTCCAAATACATTATACACACAATAACAATAATACAATATCTAATTCGAGGATGAAATTTTTCACAGTTTTCAGTATTTTTTTTGTTTTTCACAGTTTAATTTTTCACAATATTATTCATCCAAAAAGTCGCGGTTAGAAATTGTCAGGGACGCATCAGTTCAAATTTAAAGGCTGAAATCCACCGCGAAGATTTTTTCGGAATTCGATGTCAAAGACAGTTTTCCATGCTCAAAAATACATCTTATTACCCTTAGAATTCAATGCTAGAATTCTATCGTCATGTCAGTTCGAAATCTTTATTTACACCTAAAGTGTTTTTAATTTATACTTGTTCAAGGTTACAGCAAGGATAGAGAATGTTTCTTTGAAGTCGAGACTGCTAAGGAAAAGTAACAAAATTAATAATTCTTTGTAGGAACGTGGTTTACATAATTCTTTTTGTAGCAGTCGTCCCCGTTCAACTCATACATTTCAGCCTAGCTGTGTTAAGTCTATTTGTTATCATCATCTTCATCATTGAAGAGCGATGTCAAAAGTGAATGAACCTGCGCATGTTAAAGTTGAGTGAAATTTACCTCCCGCAGAGATTCTCTCAAATTTTTTCATAGAAAATGAAATACGATTTTTTACAGAGCTTCAGAGACAGGTTCATATTTCCTTTATTGATTAGAAGCCTGCTTCGTTGCTTGATTAATTGCATTATACATAAAACAATGGGAGAGCGAAAATTCCATTCTTGAAACGCTCTAGTAAAATTTAAGCATCAGCGCAAACTTTTGCATACATGCAAATCTTGTTGGATCATATTACTTGCATCGAACAAGTGAAGATTTTACATTTACATATGTTGAACGTTTTTGAAGAGCCCCATCAAACATTAAATTTCCTTAGCCAATTCCAATGTTAAATTTTTTGCTGCTATGGTATAATATTTTATTTTCTTCCTTTTCTTTCTGATTTAATCAGGATTTTTTGCATGGATAATTCTTTTGCGTCGACGGCTTGTAACACAGTGGGTTATCTTTGGCTCAACTTTCCTGACAACAAATTTTGATTTTAGCCGAGCACGAGATCAGTGGTGTTTCTTTCCAGCCGAGAGCTGATGTTGCGTGTTGTCTTGTGTTGCAGACGGGCCAACGTTGGGCCAAGTATCTGCCTGTGATCCAGTTATTGTGATCCAGTTTTCTCCACTCGCGTTCTATAGTAAAAGGCGTTCTCATTATTTCAACTCGGAGCTCTGATGGGAGACACCTGACTGTAGTTCGTCATTCTTCTCTTGTTGCCTCGTGTAGTTCTTGTTTGTTTACTTGGGGCCTGTTTTTATATCCGGTAACGTTTCTTTTGGTTAGTAAAATCGACTTGTTTGGAGACCTGATATTATACATATTATACTTTTTCTTGGCTGCAATGCCAAATTTACCTTTTTGTTTTCCTGGTTAAATTATTGCTGCATTTGAGCTAATAGGTTTGAGCTACATTTTTATAATTTGTTTTATTTTTAGTATAATTTGCTTGGGTGTAGATCCTAAATTCTACCGACATTATATTTTACAAATATAAGACTGCAGAACTTGATCTAAATCAAATACTATTGTATGTAAATTGGTCAGACCTGGTAACCGGGTGGGTCGCTGACATTTGTTCTGTTTTTCCTAAAACAGCCTAGAGTTTTTTAAGCCAAGTGATGAACATGTTGTATCAGAAAAAACCGCTGCGAGAGGAACAAGATTCTGCTTCAAAGCAGTTCGTTTCAAAATGTGACAGGATTGTTTAAAGTATATGGGATATGAACTATAATTGCTTTTCCACAACACTTGTGCAGCTTGTTTTGTTACCCGTATTTTTACCCTAAGAGAAATACCACATTGAAACAAAACTAATTTAGACTCCGCAAAAGAACCTCCCACGGAAAATTTTTGTACGAGATCACAAAACAGAATTGCTGCGATGAATCTTTATTGCAATCCCTCACTGTGAACTCAAAGACTTCATTGATACAACAACGGGGAGGTTGATCGAGGGAAGCCTTGATGGTCTAAGCAAAGTTTTTAAAACGGCTTCTCATTGATCGAGTTCGTACAGATATGTCGCCTGATGCGAGTCAAAAAGTATTTTCTTATCCCTGACCATGTTTAAATTTAACTAAATCCAAATGGTTGGCTTTGTACTTTATTATACCTACCTTCAATATGGAAATAAATTTATTTTATCATTGAAAACCAAAAAGGAAATAATTTTTAAACCTGACACTTACCTGCGGGGAACATATTTAAAATTTCAAAGATCATTTCAAATGAAATGATCTTCGAGAATTGTATTTTTGGACTGAAATTAATAAAACGAATATTAACAGAGTGCATTCCTTTACAAGAAATATATACATAATTTAAAACTCTTCACGGGCGTTGTAGAGTTCATGAAAGTTCTCTACTTCCAAATAATTTAAGTGCGTTGATAAATTCCTCTACATTATTAATATTTAAAATATAGACCATAACCACACTAATTTGAAATGAATGTTGCGTCAAGCATTCAAAACGTTACAAATTTGTTGAGGACTGCTGCAGGTTGTGCACTGAAAATTATCAAGACATTTTGAAACTCTACTTGGCTAGCATTATATGATTTCTAACAAATAAATTTGTGGAAAACTGCAATCAGAATAATAAAACGTAGATTAAATTTGACTTTTTCAAAAAACAAATTGATTGTTTCATGCCTCCGCTGATCAGCATTTCAAAAAACTGATCACAGTCCATGAAAAAACATAAGAGCGAACCAGACAATGGTTAAAATAACAGAACAAATTTTTCCTGCACCATTTCCCATGCAATCAAGCTGTCGCTCAAGAAATCGAGTTTTGAACTAAGTTACATTCATCAAGGGCATCAAGGAAACAAGCATTCAGAGCCAAGGTTTTTTTTGAGGTCCGTGTCTAATTGGAGCCATATCATAATTGAGGTCGTTGAACTTCCCACAGCAGCCTCGGATTCGTGCAGTTTGTGCAGTGCGATATTACCAAGTTGAAATCTTAGAACATGGAAGCATGGTTGTTTCTATCATAAGTAAAGACCATAGGAGTACTTTCGACTGCGACCGCTTTAGTTTGGACGACAGGACGGATCAAGTGGTTATTTAACTGCAATAAAATCCCTTTGTAATTTGAGTTGAAGGAGAATAACTTTGAAGGAGACTTTTAAACTTTGAACTGGGGATTTCAATATATCTTTTTGAATCATACTTGCTAAAACCAGGAACTAAAAAAAACAGTATTTATTCGCCCGAAATAAAAGTCTCAGTTTAACTTTCATACCCCCGACATTAGCGTCTCAAATTTCTCGCTTCAATTCAGTGAGCCTTTGGAACTTTCGAGTTACTTTATAAATGCTCAAGAATTTAAGATAAAATGATGATTGAGAATAACAAATTCAAACAAAGTAGTATTTTCCAAGCTCTATTCTCCACTGAGAATGATGCATGGGCATGATAACATTCAGTCTTTAAGGTTAGCTGACACTTGAACGTAACTTTTGCGAACAAGATATAGCTTCATCATTTCGTGCACGCTGTACTCCGTAGAAACTGTGCAACGAGGTATTTGAATGGTCAAAAAATGATGATTTCGTATGCAACGCTTTTGCAGAGGAAATATTAATGATCGTCCGAGATTTAAATGCATTTTTCTTCGTCAAATTTCAAAGACATGAATGAAATCATTTGTCGAATTTTGCTGTAAGAGCTGAAATCCATTTTCATTTTATTACATATTCATGACGATGTTAGTACTGCTGTCAGATTAAACGAGAATTTAGTGGAGCAGAAAACAACATTTTGCTCCTATTTGCGAATTTTACTGATAGAAACTCTGGCGTATTGAAGGCTAAGACGAGGCATTGAAAAATATTTCCATGAGGATGGAGCATTTTAATCAGGGCATTGTTTATGGGACTTTTATTTTAAGAAAAGCTGAGCGCGCGTGTGGACCATGCTCAGAAAATCAAAACGTTCATTGTATCCATGGTACATTATTTCTGCATAAAATCCAGCGACAGTTAAAAATTCACGCTTCTTAGGCAGACGAAAAAACAATTTTGAAAATAATGAATATAACCACTAGGATCTAAGTTACATTCTCATCTCAGAAAGAAAAACAGTCGAGACTAGTTTGATGACCAACTAGAAGTCCTATCTCTAATAAAGTTTCACGGCTTTGTTATTGATGTTGAATTCTAAAGAAACCATCAAATTTCTTCTTCCCAAAATGTTATCGTGTTTCCAATACAACCGGATAAAACTCGTCAACTGATTACTGAACTTTAAACAACGCGTTCTAAATTATTATTATCTGTTAAATTTTACTCTGTAAAAACCAAATTAGAGCGAGGCTACATGTTTACGAGATGTGCTCGGTTGTGCTTAAACTTTTGGAGCTGAAATTTCTTTTGTAGCGACTTGATTGGAGGTTTTTGCTTCAAAAGTGTGAAATTTCTGCTCCCGATGCTTAACCTGAGATCAAAATTTTTGAAAATACATTAGAACAAACTCATCAAGCGAAAAATATAAATGCGCGTAAATTGTTTAATGAAAAAGTTATGAGCGAACTGGAGGAAGTCGAAAGAATTAGGGCTTTGATTTCTGACACATGGAGAAGAAATTGAAAACGCTCATCAATTTCTGATCATTTAGAAATATTCATATTCTATTTCGCTAGCTATAAGTTGAAATCTAGTTTTTTCAGTAATTTAAACTACTTCGACTTAAACATGAATTAAGGATTAAAATCACTTGTATATACTCGTAGTTGAAAAATTTAAAACCTTTAAAAAAATCGAACCTTGGTGGGGAAGCACAGAGACAGTTCCTCCCCAAATTATTTTTGGCTCCGTTTGGACGAGCTTCCCATCATGATTTCTATAAATCAAGTTGGAATTTTCACGCAAGAGTAGGAGATGTTTTACTCGTTTGAATGGCATGAACGTGTTTTTTCTACGATCCATTACGTGAACGATTGAAAAATTAAATTTTTACTCATGAAACGAACTAGTTACAAACACAGGTCAAAGTATATTATACCTAGACAGAAATTCAAACACCCCCGCACAAATTTTCCACACGAAACCCAAATAATGCAAGAGTTTCTTCGCCCAAAACAGATTGGGTGGGCGACGACAGTTCGGTGGCGAGCTGGAGACGCCACGTGCCGAGTGATGGCATTCTTCCGCACTTTTGGAGTGTTCTTGAGTGGCTTCCTTCTGACTGTGATCAGCTTGGACCGCTACAGCGCCGTGCTGTGCCCGCTCACCGTCACCTCAGCTCGGCGACGCCTGCGGAAGCTTATTTTGGCGGCCTGGGTGATGGCGGCAGTTTGCTCTCTGCCTCAGGTGATTAGGGTTACATTTCACACAGCCTTACGTTTTGTGGTATTTTCCGTTGAGTGTCTTGTAGAATGAGGTTTTTTTCAACAGTGTGCCTTGTATCATCTTTTTTGGAAATAAACTGTTATCTTTCTTGCTTTCTTTTCTCGTATTTTGTTACTCTGTTTGGGAGGTCTCTTCAACACAATGCCCTATATTTTGTTACTCTCTTTGGGAGTGAAAATATCACCGACTCATGTTCAATAAATGTCATTCATTTCTTGACGACAGCTTCATTGAATGAGGTTTCATTAATGTGTGAGCCCTTGTTTTTCATGTTGTGATTTTGCATGTATCCACTTAGGGTAAAGAGAGCCATATCGACATCGAGCGTTGCTTTTATAGATTTTTTAAAAACTTTCAGAATAATGGTAACATCCATTTGAGCATCTGTTAGCTATTTTTTGCACTTCACTAAAAAATGATGCCACAATGCCATGTATAATACTTAATGTATTTTTTGTACATGGACTGGTAGATTTAATTTCCCTGCCTGGCGAGACAAAGAAGCTTTGAAATAATTACGACACTGAGCTTAATAATAATTTAAACAATTTCTTCATTGGGTTAGTGCAATTCCTGTCTGGGATGAGAAAAAAACATCAAAATCACCGTAGTAAATGTACGATTTAAATAGATGGTAAATTTCTCTTGAAAATGTTAGCAAATATTGACTTAACATTTCAAAGGAATTAAAAAAACGAGTGGTAGTCATTTCCCACTCATTTGCGGCACCGACAGAATTTTCCATCATTAAATTATACATTATCTTGGTGCAAAGACTCCAGACATTCTCGTAAGAGGATGATCGTTCATTTTATTCAGAGGCCTCTCGAGATGTTTCAGAAACATCTCAGCACTCGATCACTGAATAATTTATCCCGCTAAATGAAAAAGCTCCAACACTCTTGCTTCCCCTGACGCTCATCACAGCCCCAATGAACACCAAGCGAAAGCCTTTGCAAGAACCGCAACATTTCCTCGTGACTCGTGCAGCTTCTTTCAATATCCGTTACGAACTGACAGGCCCAAGGCTCTACCTGCCGCCTCCGCCGCAGATGGTTCAGAACGATGGCAATTTTCCATATTGCCGCATTTCTGTTTATTCGCTTTATCCGCCGGCTTAGCTGGCCTCCTTGATGACGTGGTGCATTTGCCTGCCGGAGTGTTTATGGTAGTACAGCTTATTAAACTGTAACGTTTAATGCGCAAAACACAATGCAATTGAGATCAACTTTGGTTTGTTGAAATGATGAACGTTGGATGAACTTTAGTGAAGGGTATCCTGATATTTCAACCGAATGTTAAGTGTATTTGTTTTAATCTAATTCTTCAAATATCTTCTCGAATATCACGCGGGGAAAATGTATCATCAGTTAGTGCATTTGAGTTTCAGTATCAAAAACTTGAGATATATTTATTGTGCAATGAATTAGTTCAGCTATTTGAAACTAACATTTCATTTATATTCCCGTTAATTATGATGTAAAAATAACTCAGCAGATGCTGCAGCCAAGTTTTGATTTCAAAACGATGAGTTGTATTTAACGTACCTCAACTTAGTTCGGCTGTGTTTCGCAGTTCCGACAAAGCCATGTTAAGTTTGTGGGTCGGATGAAGTGAGTTTCGGAAAAATACTGTGCTGTGAAAAAAATGTTGTGCTGTGGTGGTACAAGCGCTTAATTAACTTGGCACACCCCTGGGAATGTCACCGATGTAAAAATAGATCGAAGGGAAAAATATTTCGATATCTCTAGCTGAGAAAGCGTTGTGTGCCGACAGTAACGGACCACTAGATTAATTTCTGCTTGTCCTAAAATGAGATCATATTATGAAATGAAACCGAGGCACAACTTTATTTCCATCTCCTTAGGAAAAGCTTAGGTCCCATGAACGTTTTACAAACTTTACCCTTCTCACACATTTGAACCTAACGTCAATAAGTCCATTAAAATTCATTTCCTTGTTCCAACTCAGGGTGGGAACATGTCATAAATTTCCTTTCCCTTCTGTTGGGGTACGACCCTGGTTCGACTCTATTTTGCAACGAGTGGTATTTTCCAAAAACAGCAGCTTCTCTTGTGATGATATCAAAAAGAGAAAAGTGTAGTAGGGGTGAGAGGAGACTCTTTCCCTCATTGAGCATGCACTTCACTCACCTACTCCGGCTTCTTAAGTCAAGAAGCTGAAAAAACATTTCTACAACCCGATTCTAATGACAGCGATAAATTAAAATGAAAAATGTTTCTTTGCAGGCCATAATTTTCCACGTGGAGAAGCACCCCCAGCACACGTGGTTCGAGCAGTGCGTCACTTTCAACGCTTTTCCTGATGCGAAATACGAGCTGGCCTACAACTTGGCGGGCACCGTGTTCATGTACCTCGGCCCGCTCCTCACCATCATCTTCTGCTATGGGGCCATTATACTGCGTATCTACGGAGTGGGTCAGTCTTTGGATTTAGTCTTTGGATTTAGAACAAGATTTGCTAAAAATTAGTAAGTTCTATGACACTTGGCTGCACGACTTTGTAGTGGAGCTGGAAAAGTGTCCAAACAATTAAACATTTATTGTTCAGTAAGTATTAATCGTTGGGACCTCATTTGTATTCATTTCATACAATAATTGACCTGATGTTATGTGTTGAAGGCATTTGTTAGCGATTACGAGTTGTTTTCGTATGGTCGCACACAAAGTGATTTTTTCGTTAAGTGAGCGATGATTTTGTGTTCGTTATTTCTTCATAAGCATCTGCACGATTTAAGCCTTATTTTTGGTGATGGAATTAGCGATATAACAGGAAGCTTTCCTGATTAGAGTTTTCAATTAATTATAAACGGTAAGGAAGGAAGCTGATTTTAAATTTCAAATTTTTTGCAAGAAAATTTCAAAGTCGAAAACAGTGGAAATAATTTTAAAATTTAAGTCAAAAACATATTTAAACAACAGTGATCAATGAATCATTTCAGTGAATCAGTGATCATTTTGATTGGTAGTAAAATTCTGAACATAGACTAAAATCGAAATTTCTTTCATTTTTTCTAACAAATATTTTCTATAAAAATTCTCTACGGCCACTCGTGCGTCTTTTTTATTTCAATGATCATCGCGATTTTTTGCAGAATAATCATTGTCGAGACCCATTTAACTGCCCTTTGGGCTATTGAATGAATATTCTCGATTTCTTACTGATATCTTCGAGAACAAATAATTACGTTAATTAAGGAGGGTTGATTTCAACACAAGAAAAATGGGAGCGTTGCCACCAGAGGCCGAAGCCTCGAAAAGTTAAGGTTAAGTTAGTTTAATATTTATCGCTCTATTTAGTTTAATATTTATCGCTCTATTTAGTTTAATATTTATCGCTCTATTTA
>JACJUY010001202.1:1562-12349 GCA_014220935.1 Platorchestia sp. MABIK | reverse complement strand
GGGGGGGGGGGGGGGGGGGGGGTGTTGGAGGACAATGAAACAACAATGACGTCTCTTCGAATTAAATACTCCGACTATTAAGTAAATAAACAGTGAGATGCTTTTTGTAGTCCCTTTGTTTATTTCCTATCAATGTCTAAAGAGTTGTCAGGTTTGAAATGTCAAAGTTTGAAATGTACAGAACTCAACTTGTGTATCATGACTATCATGTGACCTGGACATTGAGCTTTCGTTTCTGAAGATTTATAATGCGAATGAAAATATAACAGTACAAAGATTTATATCCAAAACAATCTCAGAGATTAACTCAGGTTTCGATCCACAGGATTTTTGCGATTGAGATTTGTGCTTGTGAAAAATTTCAAATGTTAGATTCTCACACTTAAACGTCTTCTGTCACATTACCTTGGAAAGTTTTCCCGCATAAACAATGAAATTTCATCATCAGGTAGTCCGTTTTAATTTGGAACATGACTCAATAAAAATACATGCGCTCAACAATGTTATATAATTGATCCGTGTACCCCTATCGTCAAAAATGATGGTTTTATTTTTAAGTTAAAGTTATAATTCAATCCTGGAAACTATTTTTAAACGAACTGTTTGACTACGGGCCCGTTTTTCCCCTGGTTGTTGAGTTTTTGTGACTGTTTTCGAACGAATTTCGCCGCATAATGTGCGTAAAAATGAAAAACTAGAATAAAAACGTACTGGAGTAACATAGTATTCTGGAATCCATTTTATTGGGCGTGACTGAGGACAGGAAGACAAAGCAAACAAGACACCATTCACCTATAGACTATGTGATATTGTAAGGAAATTATTTTTACTCTCACAACGAATTTTTCTCACAATCAGGAGTTGGACAAGAGCCTGTCGTTCTGGGGAGACCAAGAACAAGAACTTTGTTGATGACCAGCGTCATTGTGATCGTGTTCTTCCTTTGCTGGACGCCCTACAATATCATGAGTCTCTGGTGAGCTACGAAAAAATATGGTGTTGCTATGGCGTGAGGTCTACCACACTATAGCATGAGATCTACCTTTAGCTAGTACTATAGCGTGAGGTTAGGTTACGTTCCTAATGGATATTAAATATTTCCATATATTTAATTTAGCGATAAACACTTAATTTGTACATCTCTAACTATACCTGGGTAGGCGATTCTGGCGATAGACCTCACGCTAAAGCAGCGCCAGGAATGTTCTATAAAATACTAACGATAATTTCCCTTATGTATACGGTGATCTTTGGCATCGATGAAATCAAAATCTAAAGCCATGCATTTCTACTCGAATCTACGCTGGAAGCAACTTTTTGAAAGTGGAATGAGTAAATGGTTTGATTTGGATGTCTCTGTTTGGGGAATGGGAAATTGGAATGATCTAAAATAGAAAAATTGCTGTTCGTGCTCGGAAATGAGTGTGTGTGTTGGCTTCATATTAGTTTAAGTGCTTTATCCGTAAATTCATGGGATTTGACATCCCATTATTCTTTTCTTTAGGAAAGTGCTATTCTTAAATTAAATTGAAGTACGCACAATGCGCGTTTTATACTTATCTTGATGTGAAAAACGCATTCCAAAACCCCATCAGAAACACAGTTTTAGTTCTATGGAACAAGTAGAGGAAGAGGATTTTAGGAGGAAAATTTTTCTTCGTGATTCCGAATCATGGTGATCATGGGCCATATTTACGTCTACCGACAGATGTATCGTATATTCTGACGTATTTTTTCTCAATTAATTCTGTTAATATTTAAAAAAATGAAAATATAATTTATTTCTGCCGGAGTTTCAAACTAAGGAAATTTTCTTGGTACGTTGCTTAGCAACTATGCAAATTAGATGAACGAACTCATTACAAAGTCACGAGGGTTCGTAAGTTTAGACATTAAGCTTTGCCCTGCTGTGAAGAACGGGAAATTAACTACTCAACTTGTACGTCATTTTCACCTTAGGTACTTCATTGACTCCTCAAGTGCCCAGAAAGTTGACCCCAGAATCCAGGCTTCGCTTTTTATATTCGCCGTCGCGAATTCTACAGTGAATCCCCTCGTGTACGGATACTTCAAGAGTCGTCGAGCGGGACCCAACTCTACTCCTGGCAACTCGAAACTCTCTAAAAGGATCATCATTGTATATAGAGCACCGTGAGTATCTGTGACGTAATCATTGTGGAGGACCAAATGAGTTCATTAGAGAACTTGCGATGCTGTCAGAAAATTATTCCAGGGAGCTTGAAACGTTTCTCATTGAGATAAAATTTATCAAATTGGAAATTTTTCAGTAAACTTTTCGAGTAGCTGGGGAAGGAATTGCTAGAATTACTATAGGCTTGTTGCACTTCAATCGTGAAAAATCGGCCCGTCCATGAATCACAATTCAAACATTCATATTCAAGCTTACGATTTTAAACCTTCACACAACACTAGAGTGTCTACAGTTATCAAAAGATTGGAGTAATATTGGCAAAGCTGCTCGTACAAATCTGACGACCAACAGAGAAAAAGTTTTCAAGTGGAGATGATCCTCTGCTGCACGATGAATAATTCACCAACATTTGAAAGTAGCTTTGACTGAAAAAAGTGAAAGTCTTGCATGAAAAGAATTATTAAAGCAGCAAAAGTCCTACGATGTATTACTCACTGTTGGGACAGCGAATGAAGTGAATGGCTCTATTACATTGGACCGTATTTCCATAAAATAAAATTGATGTATGTCCCATTTCACGGTGACGTAATTCAAGTTTAAGAAAAATCATCATTAAAAAAACATCATCCTGATAGAAAATGGAGTATCTTCGCCTGGTTTCTCGCTGTTGATGCAAGATGAAATGAAATCGTAAGCGTTATTTTTGGACAAAATTTAACAGGTCGGAAACATGTTTTTAAGAATTACAACTTGCAGATCAAAATGCTCTCTTTTTCATGCTTTCGTTTCTCTGCATACTCGATTTGTGATGTATGTTCCCTGTAGAAAAAGTAAAACTTAGATGCACAGTTTAGCTGATAAATGAAGTTTCAACTTGTGATTGAAAACTATTACATTACTCATAAATTTTTCGATTGGAAAAGAAGTCATTTTCGAAGTAAAAATGAGTTATTTATCTATCGACATTATTATATTATGAAAAAATCTTGGACATTCAATGGCTTATCAAATTCAGATAAGAAGTAAGTACAGAAATGACGACTGTTTCGAAAATTCACTCATTTTTGCCTAAAGATTGGGATCTCTTTTCTTAAACGAAATTCTTAAATCTGTAGCGCGTTCTCTGAAAATTTCCTATTGAGTCTATGTAGTTACAGAGAAATTTTTTGCCAAAATACTACTTCCTGTTGATTAACCTAAATCTTAACTCGTATTTGACTTCGAATTTCAGTTGAACCTCGCTGCTCTCGGTGAAAAATAATTCCACGTTGCTTTCTGTTCAAAGTATTTTGCAGAAATTCTTTAGGTGTAATTGACTTTTATTAAATGAACGAATTCTGAGAAGAACCTGACTTCTGTTCATATGGTGGTTTAGGGCGGCGGTTGGTAAGGATTTTAACTTTTTAAATCTTCATCTATGAAAGATATGTAAGCATATCTATGACGCAGTTAAAGATACGCGCACCTGCGTCCCGATGCACCGTTATATTCATTTAAAATGTATGCCAGTAGTTTTTACATCATATAATCAGTGTGGATGCATCATGTTCATTATTAGTATTACAAATCACATATGAATGGCCACGAAATTCAGTCGTTCAAATAATGTTTTATATTAATTTCATTTTCTTTATTGATGTGGTATACTGACAAAGTAATGAGAGACCACTTAGTTGACAATTGATGCATTATTTGATTTCTTTTCTTGAGTTCAAGTCTGTTTAACATAACCTGGGATTGAAAACAACTCGTTTAACTCAAAAATTAATTGCCAAGACTTCAGTCCGAATCAAAACTAGAATACATTGAAAAAACAACACTCCAGACAAGACCATTTCTTTTTACTCCAGGTTCAGGCAATACTTTCGGCGTTGTACAGGCGGACAATCTTCCTCGAGCGACCCAAACAACTTCCCACTACCGCGATGCACCTTCGAGAGTCCTCCCCCTCCTTACACACTTGGCAACCACGCCATTACGCCCGTCGGCTGCCAGATGTACGACAACTCTTCAAGCCATGTTGTCGAGCGCCGCTCATCGGCATATCAAACTGTCCCTCGATATCCGGTGAAATCCTCAAGTAATCCCCAAATTCGTGCCTTATGTTCCGCAAGATATCCGCTCTCACCTTTCACTGGTAAATCCCCAACAGACGATCCGTACGATGAGTCGCCGTTTGTGATTCAGCTTGGCGCTTTAGGGACCGCTGGCACCAAGACTGTTCCAGAATGAACTAGTTCACACGTTTGTTCAAAATATACAAATGAAAAACTGTCTGAAACTCGATGTATTGGGATAAAAGTACAGGTTCATGCTCGTTGTAAGATGAAAAGTACACACAATTGTGTTGTGTTTATAAAAATACTTAAAGGCGAAGCTTTGTGCTGTACAAACTCACTAGAATGATATACATGAACATAAAAGCAAAGGTCACTATGGCGCAGCCGTGATCAGCTGACTAAGGAATCTCAGTCGCACTACAAATTTGACAAGATTTAATTTTTCGAGGTTTGACCAACCATAAATAAAGTACTGAGCTTTACTTTGGGTATGAAACTTCCATTACCTGTAATATGTAAAACGTTCAAGCATTGATGAAAGGTTCTACGTATTGTGTAGGAATACTGAAGAATGATTTTTTCAAATACAACTAATATTGGGGAGAAACTTTTCAAAATTTGTTTAAGTTCGGGTTTTCCAAATGCAGTTTACTCTGTCCTCTAAACTAACATTGAAGTTTTACTAATGTCTAAATTCTACTACTCTCTCAAAAGCTCTGAGATTTATCCATTTACAGTGCCAGTTATTTTGAGGAACCTCAAATAAATATGCTAGAAATATTGGGAAATTCGTTGAAACGTGTACAAGATTACGGGCCAAACTCTGCTGATTATGAAATTCTCGCACGTGGTTTCTACTTAATTTTCCTTATCTTTTTAGTTTAAAGGAATTAACTGAATTAACTAAACGAAGGTTCTAACTACTCCAGCTTAGATAGATTGAATGGAACTGAATCTTCGTCATTTGTATAAGTACCGGCGAAATGTTAATAGTTATTTTACTTTTACACTAATTACTATTTTCTTACTATTTACCATAGTGATATCATTACTATAGTAATGAAAAAAGAAGATTAAATAGCGATAAATAATAGTTGCTTAATGTTATTCCACGTGTATGATAAATTTTTTGACGATGTCTATCTCCTAATTTTGTCGACTGAATATCATGTGAAATGATACTGTTGTGTATTATTCACTCCTCAGAGCCTGTATTGTGCAGTAACAACTTATTTGTTGTCTATACTTCCAAAAATGTTTTGTGTTTGAAAATGTGACATCAGTATTCAATTTTTTCAAGCTCAAATTGAAGTCAAAATTGGAATGTTTGCGTACATTTAAAAGCTAAATTGGAGTCTATTTTACCCTGTTTTAATACTTTCGTTATTTTCACAAATCACACGCTGAAAATTTAACACCTTCGACAGTGGAAAAGTTTGGCAAGTTAGGCCAAAAACGGCAGGACTCCTAAGAAAGTAGCAGCGATATGCTTCTTACGACTCACTGTATTCACAAAACTATCATCAGCTTCAGTTTCAGACTTCGCTAAAAATTTTGTAGCTCATGCGTTTCATGTTCCTTTTGAAAACAGCTTGTAAAATGCAAGTTTCCGATCAACACGTTCATTACAAGCACCATCTTTATTAAGTCATAACTTTTGTTTGAGTAACAAAACTTGTATTCAAATTTTACACTTGGTATCAGAATATCATAAATGTCGTAAGTAGGATAATCTGCGCTGCTCATGGATCGGCCACATTTTTCACACTTTTTCGCTGTCGAGGGTCTTAAAAATATCGAGTAATGTGGTTGAACGCCACATCTAATCCAGGTTGGGTCATTATTCGCGTATCTAAGGAAAGTAAAAGCACAGTTTTATTTTAGAACTGAGAAGGTAAATTAAAAAATCCTTTTCATTATAGAATCAGGAAGGAAAATTTAAAATATAGTTTTTTAGAATCTCCAAGGTGAAGTAAAAATGCATGTTTGTTTTAAATATTATAAGGAGAAGTAAAAATACATTTTTATTTTTGCACTTGTGAAAAGAGTAAGCAAGCAGTTTTATTTTAAAACCTATAAGGGAAAGTAAAATAGTAGTCTAATTACTAAACTCATTAAGAAAAATAAAAATGCAGTTCCATTTTCCAACGAGGATTCCCAGAACTTGTGCAATATTTTACTGGGGTCGAGCAGAATTTGTTCGCATGTGGTAAAGTTAGTTTTAATTGGATTGGCTGGGCAGAATGTTTTATGTATATTAGTTATAATGTGACAGGATTTTGTTTGTGCGAAGTCAATTCCAATTATTATCGTTGGCAGTATATTTCTAAGAGATTATGTGTGTGTTTGTTGTAATCTTTAGCGTACATTCGTCGTCAGGAACCAAGTCTGTTTTTTACTTTCCTGTGTGATACTTTCAAGTTCATTTATTAAAACCCGAATTTCTAGCTGCTATATAGTTCTCATCTGACACTTTTCAAACTGAATTATTTCAATATCGATCTAAATTTCTCCGAAGAATTGAGTATGCCAACTAAAACAAATGTATGCGATTGAATTGATGATGTGGCCTGAAAAGTGTTCTCATAAATATTAAATTCATATTTACGTATTAATCTTATTTGACTGCTCAATGATAGCGTTCACTTTGAATAGTGTGAATCACAATTATTTGAACTTAAGGGCTGAATCGTTTGAAATATTTCTCTTCTAGATGAATGCAAACAATTATTTTATTTTATTTTGTTATATTTACAAATTTTATTAAGTCCATGTTAAATAACATTCTTCACTATTAAACTGGATGAATGATTTGATGCAGAATCTGCTTTTGATTGTTTAGTGAAATTTTGGTTTATTCCATTGGTCATTGCTTACAATCCATTCATGATTTTTGTTCAAATTCAGAAGCTTCAAAAGCAAATTTCGAACAAAGTTCCCCCCTTTTTCAACATAAACTATTTATGTTTCCCTAATGAAAAACTATTTCCGAAATTATTCTCAGCCATCTCGACTACTAACCAGTTCTCGTTGGAGAAAGAATTTCATTGTCCATCACGAATACCTATGCTAGAAACAATCGGACTTATGGCTGGCGACAACAATCGCTTATAATTGGTTGTAAGTCAAGTAATTCCATAGAACAAAACATAGACACTAATGTGCAATAAAAAGTTGGAGAGAAGACTGCTCTACATAGCAGAAGGGTTCACAAATGTACTTTCAGAAAATGATTCTTTTTAGAGCAAATTATCGTGTGATAAAATTTTATGACATTGACTATGATGGTATGATTTTCTTCATTACGTTCATGCTAATCTACAATAGAAATGAAATGTAATGGCAAATTTACAACACGTCGTAACGAATACACTCTGATTTGACTGATGACTCACCTTGATTTCAGAGGCACCAAATCTTTTGCTAAATTCTCAGCGAAGCTCTTGAGCCAATATCGATAATTTAATATTGAACGTTTGTTAAAAAGTTTTGGGCCTTAATTTGAAAGAGATCACACTATCTTTTTTTAGGAGCTCATGTTAATGTGAAATTGAATTGATTTAATTTGTACAGTGAATTCGGAAAACAGTGGAAATTCAAAGAATTCGTGAGAATAAGAACACATTCGGCTAATTGTGCAGCGAAAACTGACAATGACTTTAAGAAATTCGACGTATCAATTATAAAACATTTAACATGTTCGAACAAGCAATTTATGAATTGTTAATTTCATTTGCGACACTCAATTTCTTCAAAAATTGCTGCGCATTCAAGGGCTTCCGAAGAGAAGTTTGAACGAATAACAAATTCAATCAATTTTCAAATGAAAATTCAAGCCCCTGAGGGCTTCTTCGATTCTAAAATTTTGAAAATGGATAAGATTGAGACTCAAATGTAGATGAGAAACTGGCATGAATTTTCAAACTTCCACTTCAAAGGTCGTATATCAGACCAACCCTGAATAAAATAGCCGAATTTCCGAATGCGACAACAGAAATCATCAAAAAACTATTTTGATCCTCACCAAAAAAAAATTTATATATATAAATATTTTTTGAAGAAACTGTGAATAACACGCACTGCACGTTTTAAGTTTTTATTTTTATCGCACTGGGCAGACAAAAAAACTGGAACGAAGTCGAAAGGGGAATCGTGAACAGGTACGATAAAACTCTCCAGTGCCAGTTGGTTTAATGTTGCTCGTCAAAGAGAATATTTGACTGTAATTTTTAGCCGTAGCTCGAGACGCTGGTAGTTTCTCAGCGTCAGGAACCTTGTTTGAGGTTTCGCAAAATAGGAGAAAAGTGCTCTCGAGCTCTCGTCACCTTCAGCCAGCGATTAGAAAGAAGTTTCCCAGACATCTTGACTCTGGTCTCGAGTAAAAGTAGAAGGAGATGTACAACGGTCTACTGCAAGAGGAGAGAGATGAATTGAGATAATTAGTTTGTCCAATTAACTGCATGAAGGTAAATAACACGTTTAAATGAAAAGAAGAAAAAAAATCTGAGATTAGCACTCTTTCCCGCTCAACGCTCCGCATTCGGTGCATAATGCTTGCGCTACGTGACAAAAAGAAGGAAGTTGCAGGAACAAATGGAAGGTGCCTCGGCAGTGAAGTGAAGTTATGCTGTAAAAGAATGTTTAATCGTAAAAGAAAGTTTAATCGTGAAAATTGGGTAACAAATAGCATATAGCTGGCAGAAGCGAGGGATGGCCACAAGGCATTTGGTTTCCATGTAGGACCCACATCCTCTACACGTGTCCTAACCATGTGGGTTCCAGGTGGGGCCACTTTCCAAAAGTCCATGTGTTTTCCACATAGCATGGGCAGGTAGAACCCATATGGCAAACATGGACAATCCATGTCGTAACCATATGGCTTCCACGTGACCTTGTGTGTAGGGCAAAGGTGAGTCAATAATCGCCTCTCGAGGAGGACAGCAAAGGTGAGTCAATAATCACATCTCGAGGAGGATAGCACAAGGTGAGTCAATAATCACCTCTCGAGGAGGACAGCAAAGGTGAGTCAATAATCGCCTCTCGAGGAGGACAGCAAAGGTGAGTCAATAATCGCTTCTCGAGGAGGACAGCAAAGGTGAGTCAATAATCGCTTCTCGAGGAGGACAGCAAAGGTGAGTCAATAATCACCTATCATTAATAAATTTAGGCGATCTCTTGCAAAGAACAATTTATTCCCTGCATTGAGTATTAATTGAACTATCGTACTTGAGAGTCACAAAATATATCGACCCATAAAATTAAAAAGTAATCTACAAAACCAACTACGAGGTCGCAAGTTGCTGAAAGATTTTAATCATTAAATGGCTGTTTCGAATCTAATTTCCAAGATGAGTTGTAAATGGAAAGAAATTGCTTGGGAGTTAGCGTGGTACAAATGAAAAGTTCTGTTTATCGATTTGAAACATAGCTTTCCAGACACTCACGTCTGAATTTATACCTTCGTCTATGTGAATCCGTTGAGTATTTCCATCAAAGTCACGCAAAGACCACAACGTTTCCTCGGCTTTTAAAAAAATCAATTAGGGAAATGAAATCAGTGCCTTTGCACGAACTTTCTCCTGAAAAAATAACAATCAGTGCAGGCCTGATAAATGATTCAAACATCCTACCGATATCATTAACGGGATTTAATTTCCTATACGAAATATTGCCGCCGACCGTCGGGAGTGATCAGTCTAATGGAGGGTGAGTGATGCTGCTCCTAATTTGTTCGAAATGTAGGTCGCTAAATCGTGAACAATAACTCAACTTTCCAAGGAAGTTTTCATTTTTGACTGCGGAGAACACGAACAATCTCAAGATTCTTTAGATTCATTTCCCTGGCGAACTAGTTTCATCTTCAATGCATACGCGTGTTACTCGAAGGCTAATTTTTTCGTTTGCTCACTATAATCGTGTGACAATAGTATACGAAAGTATGATTCAGATTAAAACAACTAAAATTTTGGCATCCAAGTCCGATAGAATTGCTGCGGATTTTCGGTGTGTGACTCAATGCGCACAACAGAACCAAATGATACAGTATCAATTTTCAGCATTACAAGTAAACGAGTTTTCTCCTTAACACGATACCAAGGACGTACTCACTTAATCTGTAATTGTTCTTGAAAGTAGGAAAAGAAAATGAACTCACCAATTTCTCCCAAAGTTTTGCATGCTATATGAACAAAAGTCGTAAGGTCTCGTGTCTCATATTTGAGAATCTGACAAGCCAGCTTTAATGAAGAAATGTTCTTCACTTAGGCTGCATCTACTCCTTAGGAGGGCTCCATTTCACTGGATGCAAAAACAGTCTCGCATGTATAGACGGTTGTTTGCGCAACACAATGTCAAGGTAACACTTCCTCTCTGTTTTTACACACGAAAATAGATAAAAAGACAGTCGAAGGTCGACTGAACTCATGATCAAAAATGGTCATTGACCTATCTACCTCATGGAGGGTATATCTAAATGGCGTGTGACCTATCACAAATGTCACAAGGTAGAAACATAAAGTTTTTACTCGTCGTGTATTCATTTTAACTACATTCGTTAACCGACGATCGAGATGTTA